>CBVK0100228924.1:0-23790 GCA_900067695.1 Picea abies | reverse complement strand
AGGGTCAACTCCCTTGACATGTCCTCATGTGCTCTCCACATGGGATGTTGGGTTATAAGCCCAACCACACTTATCCCTTCTTGGATAAGTGCCCCACTTATCCCTTCTCAGATAAGTGTCATCACAGATCAAATCAACTCAGTCACAAAGGAGTACGATCTGGAGAATGTCTCAGGAAGCTGCAAACATCAATACTCCCTCTCAGCGAGGGAGGCATTCTCTGCCACGCCAAGTCTGTCATGAAAGTACTTGAACTTTGTCTTGGTTTGGTAAAAACATCAGAAACCTACTCATCTGTAGGAAGGTACTGCACCAATACTTCCTTCCTCTACACCATGTCCCGGATGAAATGGTACTTGATCTCAATGTGGTTCGATTTGTCATGAAACACTAGATTATTAGAGATCATCACACAACTTTGGTTACCATAATGAATAATGGTGGAATCCAAAACATGTTCGAATAAATCTGCAAGGGGCTTGTGAAGCCACACTGCTTCATAGACTGTCATACTTAATGCAATCTACTCTGCTTCTGTTGTGCTCAAAGCCACAAAAGTTCATTTCCTACTACACCAGGAAACCATGGAAGATCCTAAAGTGAAGCAACACCTGAAGGTGTTCTTTCTGTCCACTGCGCTCCTTGCCAAATCAGAGTCAATATATTCCTGCCATATCATATCAATACTAGAATTATATCTTAGACCATGTCGAATTGTGCCTCGCAAGTATCTCAACACATGTTTCACAAAAATCTAGTGTGTCTATCTCAACTGACTTATAAATTGGCCAAGTGCACTCACTGCATAACAAATATTTGGTCCGGTGTTAACCAGATACATCAATTATCCAATCATCTATTTGTACAGAGTCAAATCAATTTCATCAAAATCAGAAGAAGACACACTTAGTCTCTTTAGATTCATCATCATTGGTATAGCCACGGGCTTCAAGTTCAGTATCTCAAACTTCTTGACTATCTCAATTGTGTACTTCCCTTGACTCAAGAAGATCTCATTAGTTCTCTGCCACACCTCTAGTCCCAAGAAGTAGTCTAGTCCCAAGAAGTAGTGCATCATACCAAGGTCCTTCATCTCAAACTCAGAGGCCAACACATACTTGCTTTCAATAATAAGGCTCTTTGTATTGGTGAGGAATAAATCATCAATGTAGAGGACCAAAATTAGGGACTCACCATTAATAATATTGCAGTACAGAATAGGATTGAAAACGCTTGTTGAAGCCCAAAAGTCATCAGGTGTCCATCGATCCTTGCATACCAAGCTCGAGGTGGTTGCTTGATTCCATACAAGGCCATTTTCAACCTGCACACATGAGACTCCTTCTCATGTATCATGAAACCATCTGGCTGCTCGATGTATACTTCTTCCTTAATCTCTCCATTGAGAAATGTTGTCTTTACATCCATCTGATGTACTCTCCAACCCATGGATGCTACAGGGGAAGTAATCATCCGGATAGAAGTGTATCGAGCAACAGGAGAAAATGTCTCCTCATAATCTATTCCCTCCACATGAGAGAATCCTCTAGCAACAAAACTTGTTGTGTGCTTCTCGATGCTTCTATCAATTGTATGTTTGATCTTATAGATCCATTTGGAAGTCACTACAAACTTCCTTTCAGGTCTTAGAACAATATACCACACATCATTCTTCATGATGGATTGATACTCCTCCATCATGGCATCTCTCCATACTAGATGCCTCCTCATAACATGAAGGCTCAGAATCAATGATGTGGCTCATAGTTGCAACATAACACAGATATCTTTGAGGTATCTTTCTCTCTCGGGAGGTACCATCTCTTTCTGTCTCTTACTCAATCTGTCTCTCACCAGGAATGAAGATCTGATATTCCTTCGAAGACTCACTGTACCCCATAAATGTATACTGAACACCCAAATATCCTGAAGTGTCCAAACTCAAGCTTAACTCTGGTGAAAGCCTCCTCAGGAGTCATGTTCCTCAAGGAATTTTGTTCTGAACATACATTATAGTCATGGATGCCTCTTCCCACAGAAACATAGGTAAATGTTGATAATGAATTATTGCCTTGACTGTCTTAACAATAGACCTGTTCTTCCTCTCTACGACCCCATTATGTTGAGGGTTGTGAGGAATAGTGTACTCCCTCTTGATCCCTGCCTCAAACATCTCTAGGACACATTGAGGTTCCCTCATGGAACCAATGTCCCCCAAGACATATCGAGGTTTCTTTGTGAAACCAATGTCTTGGTTCCTTCATCTAGTAATCCAATGATTACTTTGCAATTGACTAGTAGCATATTGCTACTACCATTCCATTGATAGCTCAAATCATATGCCACATTCTTTATGACTATGTTGCAATCAACCAGTAGCACACAACTACTTCAATATCGTCCAATAGTACACAACATCTTTCGTAATCTCCATGACCATCTTATGATGTTTCTCCTCTCCCAGTAGTCTTATTCACACCTAGCCACCTCACATGGCATAGACAAGACTATGACCATAGCCTCATTCACACCTAGCCATCTCACATGGCATAGGCAAGGATAAGATTCAAGTCTTATTCACACCTAACCACCTCACATGGCTTAGGAAATACTTGTACCCAACTGAGCATTACTCCCTCAGTCACCTCACATGACTAATTAGGGAAACCCTTGTCCAAAGGGGTTAGTTGACTAGAGGAGAGAAAACACCACACCTCCATCTTAACATTGATAAGCAGCTTCAAATAACATGATCATTTGATTTGGCACTCAATCGATACTAGAGATGTTAGATTTGTAGAGATGTTACATGTTGTTAACACCATCTTGCTTGTCTGTGTGCAACAGAGCGCGTGTGTTGATGAAGGGTGTTGTTACACGAAGAAATTGCAATTTCAATTTGGTAGGCAAGTTAAAACGCGAGAATGCATCCGAGCACTCTTGCGAGATGATTATTCATAAAATCGCCCATGCAAAACAAGTAGACAAGGTAGAACATATCCTGCACCAGATGAAAACACAAGGCCAGAGTTGTAGCGAATATTTATTTATTGACATAATAAAATCCTACGGGAGAGAAGAAATGTCTGAGCAAGCCGTGAAAACCATGTACAAAATGTTGGATTTCTACTGCAAGGTCTCCGTGAGAGTTTACAACCACGTATTAGATGCTCTTCTCGCCCACAATCGCTTTCAGATGATCCCAGTTGTCTACAATAACACGATGAAAGAGGGCATTCGGCCCAATGTCTATACTTACAACATTCTTCTCAAATCGCTTTGCAAGAACAATAGGGTGGATGCTTCCCTCAAGCTTCTTCCACAAATGTCGAAGCCAGGATGCCCACCTAAAACAGTCTCTTAAACCTAAAACAGTCTCTTAAACTTTTACTGATCGCACATTCCTGGCACGTTCATAGGCACAACCGGTTTCATTATTGACTCGAGTGGTTGTCAAAACACACTCAAAGAACATGTGATTGATCGGATATGTTGAAAATCACGCGGGGCTAATTACGGACTACAATTTTGTTTAGAAATTGAATTATTTTGGGGATAACACACGCCTGTGCCACAATATTTTCAAAAAATGCACATGTGGACAGGTGGTAAGCCATAGGACTTGTGGCACAAAGGTTGGGGCGGTCGAAACCCAAGAGTGAATACATCTAAAAAATATCCCATTTTTAATTTTGTGGATTACATGCAGGTGTGAGTCCTCCATGAAGGGACTCCTCTTTCCCTCTTCACATGTCCCCTGATCCCAATTACACTAGAATCATCTAGCCTCCACATGCACAACTCTCCTAAGCTCACAACGAACAACAAGCATTTTTCTTTTTGGAGGCAATAACAATCTATGCCCCATTTTGTATCCGTAAAAGGGATGGATTAATGGATGCATATTGTGTATACATGTGTGGGATTCATCGGATCCTGTTTTTATTATACAGTTTTATTTTCTTCCATTTACCTGGGCCCTCCTATTAGGGAGTGAGGCCTAGTCCTGCTTTGATACCATGTTAGTTTTCCTTATATGAGATATGAGAGATATTGGATATATTATTACAGTGATGAGTGTTCCATATATAGGGAACATAAGGTGACCATCCATGAAATGATGCGTCCCTTGAATAATCAATAACTATTTGTCATTATCATTTAATTATTATATAATATATATAATAATCATTAATAATTATATTATCAATTATTATCTTTAGAGAATGTCTTCCCGATGTTGTCGAAACATCAACAACCGCTAGTCTCATATCCAACCTACTCAACATGCCTAACATTCAAGTCGCAGTGGTGTTAGTGTGCTAGTGTGATAAGGGTGATTTAATGGAACTCATTGTGAACCTGCTATAGTTCACTGGAGTAGGTATGATGCAACTGGTTGGCATCACCTCTGTCTTCATGATTCTCTTGTTTGTCACCTCAAAGGTTTATATGAAGGTAAATTATCACAGGAATTTTATCATTTCGCATTTCCATTTGGCACTTTGTTCTTTTTCCGAGCCTCCTCTTCACAGGAAATATCTCACTCTAGGGGATTCCCTCTCCCTGCTGGCGCCCATTCTCTGTTCGTTCCTCACATGTAACAGGCACACAGTTTGCTTCTCCCTGGAACTAGTTCTTTGTTTGCTTCTCTGCCTCTCTCCCCGTCGTAACTACACTATGCCGAGGGAGCGAGGAAAGCCCAAATGAGGGCCGACATACTACAACTTCATAGCCCAACATAATCGCCCAGACCCCTCGCTGCCCTCTAATTCATTGACTATCTTTGTTAGCCCTTCCCACTCAGACTATAATTGGCTTGAAGATCCCCAACCTCCTCTAGGAAATCTAGAGTCACCACCTCACTTTTCTGACCCCATGATCGACTCAGGAGAGTGCCCAATTAAGGAATAAATTTGTCCAAGTGGGATGGAAGCCACCACAACAATACCAGAGCCCATTGACAATGCCATCCCCTTGGAACATCCTACAATGGCTCCAGGTGGCTGTGTGGTTAAGGAAGAAATTCCCCCCAGCTAGATGAAATGATCGACAACAAGGAATGTCCCGTCTACCAAATATGTAGCCCACTGGTTGGTCATGGAAGAGACTCCATTGATCGAATTCGATGCAGAAATATCACAACACGAGGCAACGATCATGAGAACAGTGTAGGTTTCGCTCAACTGACACCATTTTTTGGAAGAACACCTTCAAATGATCTTCGAGATGCGCAGTGACATGGAAGACCGACTCCAAAATTAGAGCATCCTCAACCGCCACATGGACCTCCTGTTCGACTCCTTGTCCAGTGCACCTTCCCAGAAGCGTTGTCCAACTTGCAGCCAACTGTTCATCTTCACTTACAACCATGATGGAAAGCCGAGTTCACCGCACCTATATTTTTTTAAGCATTTTATTTTCAGGTCTTAACATGAATCAATTATAGTCAATTTTTGTTTTTGTTAAAAATCTGGTTTCTGGCTATAACCATATCTCTATATTTTGCATGCCACCTGTTTTGGTTTCCATACATGTGGTAGAACAGGTGGCAAACTTTGAACAATGTATTCACATGAAGACTCTATAAGGAAATACAATATTTTTTGTTTACAAAAAAAAATAATTGCTTATAGGTAATAAAACAGAATTAGATAAACATATTGTTGGAGGAAGTTCAAAACAAACACAAACAAAAACAAAAGAAATCGTTGAACAACCAGAAGAGACTGAAGAAGAACTAGAAGGGTGGAATAAAGAGTATTGGATATTCTATGAAAATCAAATGGAATATGATTTTGAATCTCATGTAGGAGGCAGAAGATCAAGAACATGTGGAGAAAGAGAAAGAGGACCAGGAGTAGGTGGAGAAAGAGAAAGAGGCTATTTTATGAGTTATCTTATGAGTTTTATGTTTGTGCTTTTACTATCTGTATGAGAATGGTTTTATGTGTTGCTGTAATTGAGTTACTAGCTGCGTTCATTATTTTTTTAAATGTTGTAGATGCATTTAATTATGGGTATCAAAATCTAGTTAAATTTGTGTATACTTCGTAGCTGGTAAGACACATCAAGTTAGTTAGTAGAAGAAATTGATTTTTATGTGTATTTGGCATAGTAATGTTCCTCAGTTAAGTTGGGGCATGTTACAAATTAGTATTAGAGATTTTAGTTCAGCACCAGACTTGTATGGGCTAGAGATCAACATGAATTTGTTAAATTCATCACCTCAACATTTTAGCTATGTCGAATTTGGAGAAGAAGGTAAAATCTGATTGAAATCCCCAAATTTCTAAGAAAATTCAAGTCGAAATTGCACTTAGAATGGTTGTTATGGAGGGGTCATTTTGACTGACTGAATTGACTTAGACAGGCGAGTTAGGAATTTTCACGATGGTTGAGATGGTTGCAAGTTGGAAATATGGAAAAATAAGCTAAGCAAAGAAAGGACTTACATGCACTAAATATTGGTGTTGCACGGTGCATAATTGGTGGTGTGCATGAAATATTGGTGTGTGGTGCGTGCGTTAAATATTGGCACTGCGTGGTACAAAACTTGTGATGTGCGTGGAATATTGGTGTGTGGTATATGCATTAAATATTGGTGTTGCACAATGTGAAACTTGTGATGTGCGTGGAATATTGGGGCACGGTGTGTGCGCTAAATGTTGGCATTGCACGATGTGGAACTTGTTATGCACACACAATATTGGTGTGTGGTATAAAATATGTGCACACTGAATATTGGTGTGCAGTACATGAACTAAATATTGGCATTGCACATTGTGGAACTTGCACTAAATATTGGCATTGCCCATTGTGGAACTTGCACGTGCTAAATATTGGTGCATAATACAGAACTGGTGCATGTGTGTGCTTCAAAAAGGAAGAAGAGAATGAGGAGAGGGAAGGAAAATTTCGACGATAGACACAGATCAATTTGCTAGACTATTTCAGTAGTAAATCAATGATTTTTTTAGTGAAAATTTTCTAGTTTTGAAGGTCATCAAATTCCAGAGGCATTTTGAGGACCTAAATGACATTTCTAGGTATTCAAAAACACAAGAATTGTGTGTACCTTTGGTACACAGTCTCTACAGTATAAATGAAATAGCTTAGTGAGAGATTTCCAAAGAGTTATCCAAGACGCAAAATAGAGATTGTATGAGAAAGTTACAGCTCAAACTATACAAGGTATATTTTCGACACAAGTTCACTTCCATAGGGCATAAATCCTTGTTCATAAGTCAGTTTGGAGCACATGAGTAGTCTATGGAAAGCTTATGGACCATAGAAGTCATCCATACTCTTTCTCTTTTACTACCATGCCTTGTTGCATTGATTTAAGCTTCATCATCTGCACGTGCATCCCTTTTCACCCCTTGATGGGAAACGAACCTGCAATTGCATTTCTTTGTTTCATATGCCATCTTTTTTAGTCTATCGTAACTAAGTCTCACACTGGCATGTTTATTTTCTTTATGAAAACCCATTCCACCAACTGCACTTTTATTTTCTAATGGAGTTTTATCGTCACATTGTGCATTGTGTTTATCTTGGTGTGTTCCTAGTACATGTCCAAGAACCAATACATTTCCAGGCATATGTTTGCTCAATTCCAACACTGTATCGCTATCAAGCTTGTTTCCACTTTTATTCACTACACCCACTATGCATTGGTCACAATGCTCATCACATATTTCACTATACTTATCCCTTAACAATGGCTCATAGTGAACGTGAGCTGTATGTGTTTCAAATGACAACACATCAACAATTTTATCACTGTTTGAGCCAACCAAAGACAATTTGACAATATTTCTCCCATGGAGGGACCAAAATTGGATATTTACATTGAAAATGAATGAAATCCATTGAAAATAGAATGCCCCACCCTCTATCTTCCTTTTTTCATATGACTTTGCCATATTTACAAGATATTTCTTCCAAATTGCAATAACTAATTTATTTCCTACAAGACCAGGTATCAGATATTCATGCACGCAATGCAATGCATTATGGTCACCACTTTTCATTACATTTCAAAAGGATTGCACAATGTAAAGTCTCAATGATTTTGAATTGAATTATTTGGCTATCAAATAGAAAAGTGTTTCGAACAAACTATCATCGCAACTAGACATGACATAAATCACTCTAATCACTCCATAAGAATGCATCTTTTCCATATTACATTTCCAATAGTATTCAAGGTTTTTGCACATCACTGACAAGCAAGTATTAGGTTGTTCAAGATTGCATCTGGATAGTTCCTTATAAAGAAATGATTTGTAGTGACTGCTAACAAGATTTGCATATGAAACAAGATGCAATATGGATATGCATTTTATTTTTTGTTAAAATGCAAATACTTTCATTTCCTCATTAGTGACCAAATTGCAATCGATATATTTAACCATTTTTCTAACCATTGTATGCAAAATGTATCTTCCCATAGCCCTCTCTCATTTTCATTTAAATTTTAAGACACTGAAAAAATCATTTTCGATAGATATATGATGCAGGAGCATCGCCAACATCAAACGAGCCAGCGCGGAAAACAAAGGACAACTGGACAAACCCAACCAAAATTTTGAATTTTCCCTTGAAGTTGATGCGCCAAATATAAATGAGATCATTTAATGAAGGCGCTTTGGTATAATGTAATCAGACCTTGAGTGCCCCACTCTCGTCTGAAGTAGATGGAGGCATTTATAGTAGTTAATGCAGGTAGATAGAAATTTAATTCTAGATTAGACTGTTTGAGAGCGCAAGAGGGAAACGGGATATAGACACCCTCATTGTGCATTGTAACATAGTTAGAAGCATTGGAGCATAGAAGAGAAGCAGAGAGTTGTGTAGAAACACCCATGTACAGTTATTTGGATGAATAGAGGAAGTTGATTCAAGTTCATGGCGTTGTGTTGTTCTCTGTGTATGTGTGTTGATTGATATGCTCATGAATGTTTGCTTCCTATTATACATTTGCTTTGATATGCTGTGTATATGATTTCATGTTCTAAGTAAAGTCTGAAAGGAAGAGGGAATGAGTTTCAATTGTTTCTCTATCTGAGCAAGAATTCTTGTAAGGAGTGTAGTTGAAGGTGTCTGCAAGGAGTGCGTTGACAGAAGGCTTAGATAGTTTAAATTTTGTCCTCATTCACCCAAAGTGCAATTGGTACACAAGAGACATGCAAGGAGTGCACAGGCCAAGGAAAGTATCAGGGTTTCGAACCTGAGCAATCATTTGGAAGACTACTGTTGCTGGCATGCGCAGAGTCGAAGGTACTCAACACTTGGAAGTGTTTCAGGATTGCCGCAAAGGGTGCGCGCAAGAGTCTTCTTGAAGACTCGAAATTGTGTGAATCTTAGGAAGGACAAGGATTTCAAGCTCGTCGAAGAGAAGCATAGGGAGTCTGTGCCATGGAGTGTCTAAACAGGCGCTGGAAAGTTACGCGCAGGAGGACCAGTTTTCATAGAGGAATACTGGGTTCACCCCATAGAAAACATCAAAGAGGAAGAGATCGATGGTTATGATATTGTGGAGAAGATTTGAAAAATCCCACCAGCTGTTGGATCTGCCAAAGAAGCGAGGAGGTTACGGCCGCGTTCGAAGTTCAAGCTCTAGGGGTCATGAGTCGTTGGATTGTTGATCAGTTACTCGTCAGTCGTCCGATCTGACAGGAGTTGCACAGGGTTTAAACCCTCGTGAGCAGAGTAAGAACCCCGAGAAGCATCGGGATATCGAGGCGTCGGGGTTCGGGAAATCGTAAATCACATGGACTAGAAGTCGGGGAAATCCATCATGAAAATCCTGACGAGTTCAGAGCCATCCATCCGTTGGGATAGGTGGCAGGGATCGAGAGTCCATCGGCATTTCGAAGCTTCAGAAGACAAGAATCCAAGACCTGTTGAACCCCGAAACGGCGAAAGGGTCATAGCTGTAGGATCTTAGGGAGGACACGTGTCGTGTCGTCGTTTAGATCAGGGATGTGGTCATCGGAGTTCAGGTAAGTGAGTGTTCATGGTTTTGTAAAGTGGAGAAACCCGAGGGTTGACCTGAACCATCCATCCTTGAGGACGCGTGGCTGAGATCAAAGTGATCGAGAAATCGACATTTGTGAAATTGGGGAAATCGAAGGCCAAAGCATTTCGACAATTGAAGTCGCGAAACCCTGAGGGAGATATGGAGCCATTGATCTCAGCGACTGCTCACCGTCGTTGATTTTGGTTACGGTGGAAGGGCGTCCTGGTGACATCATATCGGGAGTCCGTGAGTCAGAATATCAGGGATTCCGTGGGCGAGAGATTTACTGCATTTCAACACTCGAAACCCCGAATCCCGATAAGGAATATGACTGCGGTCATATGAGAGGAGGTCGCGTGGACTAAATGCATAGCCTGGGGCTAAGGCAACAAAGGATCGCATTGGGATATTGGAGGTCGGGAAATCAGGAACCAAAGAGTCGAGAGATCGGGAATTTGAAAACCCCGAAACCCGATTTTCTATTCTTCTGTCGTCGAAGAGAACAATGACTGGCCTAAAGAATGTAAAGTACTGAAAAGACCTGTGGGTCCATCTCGAAGAAGATTCCAGTGGGAATCAGAAGAGCCATTCCAACTTGAGGAAGAAATTTGAACGATCCTTAAGACCGGGAGGTCAGGCGCGAAACTTGCTGAGGTAGGTGCTTGGGTGGACGACATCAATATATGTCAATGCCACAAATCCAATGCAATTCATACAAGAAATAGGATCCTAGTTGAAGCTCATATGATTCCAATGCTTCTTTATCTCCATTCTCCAAACAAACCAAGAAATGATCTATTAATCCATTTCGCACTTCAATGGAAGAGTAGTGGAAATGACAAAGGACGTGTAATGCATAAAACAAACAATCCCAGGGACTATATGTAAATGCATCCAATCTAAAAAGACCATTTCTATGTAGTACATGGTCAATATTTCCATGGACAATGCATTGCCCATTGTTTTCATAGTTTTCAACATCTATTGTATCTTCCATGTTCTAGTTTATGTCATTCAGATGATGCTTAGGCTTTGTCTATAGCATTGACAAACATAAAAAGCATAAAATGCTAAATAAAATATTAAAGTAGAATACCTTATTTTTGTTAGCTTTCAAATTTTATTTTCTTTGATACATATAGTTTCTGAAATAGTCCTTGACAAATTTAACCAACCCCTAAAAAAGAAAAAAAAAAAGAAACTATCAATTTTCCTTGGCATACATGGTACACCCAAAAAATATTTCATTTTATGGTTTGATCGAGCAATCAAGACAGAGAAAATAAAACTGGTGTGCTTAAACATTACACTAATGACATTGAAAATTTCAATGAAACCAAGTAACTGCACAATACATGAACAACATTTTATCAAGAAATAACAATGGAATGTTTTGCAACACATAGAAATGGTGACGTCAGATGTCAAAATTAGTATTTTTTCTATGTGTTAGATTCAACTATGTCTGTCAACACAACACATATTAAAAACATACAATGAGACTAGTTGCATGCATTTTTCAGATACATAAACTAATCTGGAAGACCACTGGATAAAATCAAGCGACTACATAAATACTTTTAGCCTCTCCAATAACTATTTCCGGAGCACTTCCTAGTAGTAGAAGGCTATAGGCATAGCTATGCGGAGCCAACAAATATGACCATAGAAAAACCTTTCGTCCAACTTCAAAATTCGCCAAGTAAAAATAATTTTGACTAGCAAATTTTCCAAAGACAAATAGATCATAGAACTAAGATTTCCCAAGGCCAAGAGAAGGATGCAAATCCACTAAAATGGATTTTGAAAATATATCATCTTCCTTTCAAACAACAATAATCATAATAAAAAACCATGGAGAAGTCCACAAAGAACCAACACATTTGCTTCACACTGCTTCTACATGCCTGCCCTTTCCTTCTAAATCATAGCAAATCAATTTACTATAAATAGATGAACTATCATAAAAATTACTTCACTCGTCACAATCATTGATGCAAAACTATTTGAAATGCGTAGGTGCAGAAGAGAAACAATGCGTGAGGATAACATGTGTTGGTTCTCTGCACAAGGTTTAAAATAGACAGTATTAAATAGACCAAGTATAACTATGTGAATTGCACAACTGCCAAAGCATCCAAGTGTTACATCAATTTTTGCCTCACCCCATGCAACTTGCTTGGATGGCCTTTCCATTTCCCTATGCAGACTTGAAGTCCACTTTTGTCTCTTCCAGAGCCAAAAATCACATTCTTCCACATATACGCACCCTATCAGTTAGAAAACAAGAGTATACATAGGTTGCTCCACTACATCCTGCATACATTGGGTTTGGTGCTCAAAATTGAAAATTATGTCTGGTTTCCATGCCATGTCACGAGATCCATGATCCTTGACCTTCCATATATTGGAAACGCTCCGACTCAGCCCTTTAGTTCCATTTGAAGGCTATAAATTGAGCCATATCCAATCCTTGAGATAATTTGACAATTCAACTTTGAGAGCAAAGACACTCTGGAGAAATTTCACTTCATATTGAGTCTGCATCCCTTGGTCCTTGAAAGTTTGAACTCCTAGTTCATCCCCCAAGATCTTCCTTCTTTGTGATGGAGAACCTCATTGACTCCTTTATATGAGTTTTCCTTTGGTGGATGATTGCAGTGGTGGAGGCCCAACTAGAGGGACTTAGTTTCTCGGTTCTGATATGTGTCGTTACAGAAGTTTGTCACCTATATACTTCTGCTGATTATTTAATAGAAATACTCTTTTCTAGTCCAATTGATATCTTGCAAATATTTGAATTATTATTCCATGGGTGTATTTGTCATGTATGTTAACGCATTATGCTAATATATATGCTGCCAATATATATTATCACCACATGCTTGTGTATATTGGTTGTTGAGGACAAGTTACAGGTATAAATCTTTGGGTCATGTGCTCAACAGTGGTCTTCTTCGAATGTCCAGACGAGGTAGGATCTTAGTCTTGTCTTGTTAGCATTTCATTTATATAGAATAGTTGGGATTAGAGTTTATTTATGTGTGTAAATTCGTCTGTTGTGATTTACCCCTTTCCATAGAGAGATTTTCCTTGTAACATATTGTCCCTATGTGCACTTCTAGTTCTAGATACTAGTTCTTGGGAACCATCTCAATTGTATGTATGAACCTGTGCGTCCATTCATGCTTTGGCACATGTCTCCAAGTTGTCATCCACTACAAAACATGATCCTTCGGACTATTCATCCTTGTATACTTGTGTATAATTTATTCTATTCCAAATATGATCTGCATCAGCCTTTTAGAGCTCTACCAATCCCCTATTCCTTCCTTGTGTGTAGCCCACTATCTCACTGGGGTTGATTTTAGTGCAACAAATAATGCCAAAAATATTTGTTGTTTAGGTATGTTCAACTCAAATTCTTTTACAAAGGAACTTACATCAGTTAATCCATCAAGCCTTGTTGCATCACATATCTTTGTTCTGATCCAGTGCAAAGAACGAGTAATGCAAGCACATCTTATGTTCGATACTTCGTGCAACCTGTGTTGCCAATGTTCAATTGCTTCCTTTGAATCTAATGCATAAGAGATAATGCTTCTCCAACTGATTGCACGATCTGCAGTAAGATTAACGTATTCATCCATGTGTGTGGTCATATTATACAGGTTATCAATTTATTTTCTTGCAGGTTCCACATATCTTCTTGCCTCTGTGGGGTCTAATGGTGCAGTGACCATTAAGCCTCCTCCTTTAAAGATCATTTCTCTCTTCTTCAAGTTAATAATTGTTTGGTTCTCAAAGGCCCAATCTAGTCCAAGAAATGTTAGATACGATTGATTGTTATCCATGATATCAATGACCTCAAATTCAGATACGTTGCACAGTCCATCTATGTTAACAGTTACTCCTACCACTTTCTTGATCGGTACTATCTTATGCTAGTTTTCCAACCTCAAATGAATAGTTGAAAAAACTAACTGGGATTTCCCCATCATTTCCCACGTCTGTCTTGGAAGAACATTTACATCCAATCCTAAGTCCAAGATGGCATTATCCATGTCATACTCTTGTATCGGTGCACTCAATCTAAATTATGTGTTTGTCCTCTTCTTGTGCAATACTTGGTTCACTACTCTCTATGTCGTAGGGACTTCTTTGTCTTGGGTGCACTGATTGATCATCCCATGTCATGCATTCTTCAACGTTTTTTCATCCTTCATCAACTCTAAACAATTATTTAGAAAATATTTCAAAGTGTTCACCTTCTTGACTACCCTTTCTAGAATTGTGTGATCATAGACTGGTGGAATATCATATATTGGTGGCGCATTTGACGTTGATGTTATCAAGTCCGGTCCTAGTATTTCCTTCATGGCTTGTTGATATGTCTCTTTCTCTTCCTGTGGGTTAAATGCTAGTGTAGGCTCAACTTCTTTCCTTATCCATTGCTTGATACCCTTTCCTTTTTACATCGCATCCTCTCCAGTTCTCGTTCCTCTGCATGTAACGGTTTTTATTTTGGGTTGATCATCACACTCCTCAGTTGCTATCATCTATATGTTCTAGTTCTCGTTATGGTTATGATTATGATTCCCTCTTTCCTTCCATTTCGTTATTAGTTGAGTACTATCCTCTGTCGCATGGTCCAATGCTCTACAATATGTGCACGTCGTCCAAGGATTTAGGCAGTCTCTTGATAAATGTCCCAGTTGATTGAAATTATAACAAATTATTGTTCCTCTTCCTCCTCTACCAAATCCACCTCGTCCTTGACCTCTGTCGAATCCTCCTCATCCACCCTGATTAAATCCTCTTTGAGTATTATACTATGTAACCCCTCCTTCTTCTGCTCCATTTTCTTCTTGATTTTTGTAATAATCCACAATGCCCTCTCTCATTAAGTCGAATGCGCAACAATCCTTCTCCTCATGTCCTACAAACTTGCAAAAATTATAGAACAAATTCATGGGAATGCTCTGGTAATTCTACAGAAATGGAAAAGCATTTGGATGATGTCCCCATGTCTTTCATATTTCAGAATACCCCACTTCTCCTTCCAAAGGTTTCATTTCTCATGTAGCCATATATTGTGCAAATGTTGGGAATTCCTCCTTACGATGACCTTCTATATTACATGTAATACACCAAATGTTTTCATGCTTTTTCTTTTCCTTCGTTATTTATGATAATTGAATCCTTAGTGCAACCAACTGTGACTAAACATGTGCCATCACTGGGCCATCTCCTACAGGAGATGCTTCTAACTTCATTTCAATTTCTAATGCGTATGGTTGCAATGTGACCTTATGGTGTGTCAAAGGACAACGATTATGAAGCAATAGACCTACAATAAACCATTCTTTAGGTTGTTCATAAAAAATATGGAATGTTAATCTACCCATCACATATTTAAATATATGATCATAATCCCAAATTGTCTCATTCTGTATTTTCTTAATTTCTTTCAACTCTGTGATATACTGCGACTCAGATTTCAGCTTCTGAAATTCCTTTAACAAAGCTTGTCCAATATTTGTTAATGTCCTTGATTGTCCTTTCGGTGTAGTAGTCTGATACTTCATGTACCACAACAGTGCGCAACCCCTAAACATTGTTTCTAACTGTGCAATCTTCGTTGCCTCATTCTGGACATTCTTTTTGGTCCATATCATGTCGCATACAAACAGATGTTGCTCTAGGTCTTCTGACCCTGCTCCCTGGAATTCAGGAATTCTCAATGTATTATATATCCTTTCCATTGTATTATGTGTAGCACTTACATTTGATGATTCTAACAAACTCTGGTTCATTGTGCTACTCCCACTATTCTAACTATTGTTCTAACTTCCTCCACTAACTACAATTTCTCTCGACAAATTTTGATTTCTGCTTTAGATCTGGGTGATGCACTTGGGGTCGTGGCTTCGAAAAATATTTTTTTCTAAGATGGACTTGATTCTTCTACTGGACTAAATTGAGGATCATTTTCTTTCTCTTTCCTTTCTATGTACAATGTGATCTAGATCGTTATGTAGGGGTATATTTTCTCAAACACTCTATGTTTCTCTTCTCTCTTAGCCACAATCCTCTTCTTACTGTACCTAAATGTTTTCTTACGGTGCAATACTCCAATATCTCCATCTAAGTCACTTTATTCATCTCTCGACATCCTCATTCCATTCATTTCTTACCGATCCTTTCCACTCTCAGACCATCCTTTGTTCATCCCCAGTCCCCCTATGTTTGTGAAGGTGCCTAGCAATCAGATTCCATCTTCATAACATTCTTGTCGCACAACGACATCTTTATCCAAGTAGACAATGTGTTCAAACATCTTCCACGTAGACCCTTAAATAATTCCCATGATGTGACACTATAAGATTAGGTACAATCTATTGCAAACTCTGTAATGTAACCCCCTAGTACACTATTCAACCAAAAATCAATTGCGCAAGAAACTTTATTACTTATTGTATTCAATTTTCTGATCAATTCAAGAGTCCAGTTTCTTGAATCCTCATCCAAATATCTTCCAACTTTCTCCACCAGCCTTTCTAACCATTCATTCAAAATTATTAGAAACTCACCAAAGAATATTTCATGAAGATCTGTGAACACATACCTTTGCAACCATTGTTTGTCGTTGAGTCGAGGGCTCCTTTTTTGTTCTCTGGAAAAGTATCGTTCATTCCTTCTTAACCATTATGTGATATATTCCTTATTTTGCCTCCAAAACATTCCCCTCAATTACATATCTCGGTCCCAGAAATAGAACCATTTGTTGGTGCACAGTGGGAAGACCCTAGGTTCAAAGATAAAATACCAACAAAACCCTTAGAGATCGGCCCTTTCAGCATCACCTGCAAGCAGGTGAAGTCTCACTCGAGGCATATAGAGGGGTTGCAAGAACCAAGTTTCTACAATGATGAGGGGAAGTGAGGCATTCAACATGTTATTACTCCGCACGTTGGTTTCATTACTTAAAAAATACTTACCATGCAACATACCCTGTCTGTGACATTACTTTAACTAACATTCATTCATTTACCAGTTACTTAAGTGTGAGACATTATGACAATATATATGAATAACACATTCAGAATACTAAGATTTCATCATCACCGTGCAATATCAGTAACATATTCATAATACTAAACATTCAACAAAACTATGTTATCCATATCACACACACAACATCACATCAAGACACAAGTTTTAACGTGGTTCACCCCAATCTAGGCTACATCCACAATGATTGGCTTCTTGTATTAGTCATTTATAGTATTCTTACATCTACATACTGCACTTACAAAAATATGCAATAGTAACCATTACTCAAACTTGCCTATCCATTCTACTACAGTGCAAGCCTCACTCCTCAGTCATACCTCAAAAAAATTTCCAAAACTAACGAACTCAAAAGAACTTCACATCATAAGCTCTTTGAACTCAACTCATCCACAATGCACCATAACCTTTAATTCCTTGAACCCCTTATCTACCCCGACCCTTTACATATTTATACATTGAAATAGGGATAATCCCATTACAAAATGTCTCAAAAACCCAACGATTTATAACTATTTTCCACCTTTTACGTGTCGCTCCATGGCATTTCCTCCTATCGCACACTTGGACTCCTTAAAGTCTGCTCCCGTCGTGTGCTCTGGTCCATCTTCTAACTTCCTTTTATTCTTTGACTTATTATGGCATAGATCCAAAAAGTTAACCAAACTTATCCAAAACTCCTATCCAACAATGTTGAAGTTAAGGAAGGTTTGATGATCTGTGATCTCATGCACTAGGTTTTCAGATGTTAAAAGGTATGTTTTTCTCTATGTTTTAAGGCTTGTATCTTGGATATTTTAGTATATGCTCGAGGAATATCTGGGAGATTATGGCATATGCTTTGAGGCATATCTTGGAGGTTATGGTATATTCTTGAGTTATATCTTGGAGGTTATGGCATATTCTTTGAGGCATATCTTGGATGGTTTGGCACATGCTTAAGGCATGTTTTGGCACATGCTTGAGGCTTATATATTGGATATTTTGGCACATGGTTTGAGGTATATCTTAGATACTTTGGCACATGGTTTGAGGCATGTATTGGAAACTTTGGCACATGTTTAAGAAATATCTTGTAGGCCTTTGGTACATGGTTTGATGCATATCTTGATTATTTTGGGCATATGATTTGGGGGTACATTCTTGGAGATATTGGTATAAGCTTTATGTGGTTGTTTGGTTGAACTTTTTTTTATGATGATGATGTATTAGTATCAGTGACTATAACAATGACAGGTTGATTCTCTCATTTATATTTTCGGGAGGAAGGAAGGGGAAAGGAAAGGGGGTTGGAGACTCCTTCCAGTTGGAGCTGGAGAATCTAGGGAGTTGTAGCTTGCTTCAGTTTGGAGCCCATAAATTAGGGTATTGGATCCTCCTTCTAGTTGGAGCTGGAGAATCTAGGGAGTTGTAGCTTCCTTCAGGTTAGAGCCTATAATCAGGGGGTTGGCGATTCCTTCCAGTTGGAGCTGAAGAATCTAGGGAGTTGTAGCTTCCTTTAGGTTGGAGCCTGTAAATAGGGGGTTGGTGCCTCATTCAAATTGGTGTTGGAGAATATTGGAAGTCAGTGCTTCATGTGAATGTCATATTCAAGATATATATTAAAAAGGGTTCTGTGGTTTTCTCCCATTTGGGTTTCCATGAAAATTTCTTGTGTACTATGTATATGTGGTTATATGTTTATGATATATTGAATGCAAAAATAAATGATAAATTGTTGATAAGTTAATGTTTACATGTTGTTATTAAGAATGGTAAAAAGTGCTCAATATTGATTCACCCTCCTTATAGGTATTGGTGAATATTCCAACAAAGTGGGCTAGAGGATAGAGGTTATAGGTTTTAAAATTTATAATTTTTAGGGGATATGATTCATAAGTGATATGGGTAATAAGTATATTTATAATTAGATATTATTAGAGTTACAAAATATAGATTTTAGAGGTTAAAAGAGTTATGCATTTTAGGGTTTATAAGGATTAGGGGTTATCATGTTTATAGGTATTATAGGTACTTTGAAAAAGGGATAAATATGGTTATGTGTTAAGGATGATATGATTTACGACTTACTGATTATATAATTTATTGAGGGTTATGTAGGATATGTAAGATAGAGGTCAAGATTTAGGAAATAGTTTTAGGTGTTGAAAATTATAGGATTTATATGGATTAGGTACTAGGTATTATAGGAGTTAGGGTTGTGTGAGCTACAATTTTGCAATATGTTATATTATATAGGTTAGTGGTTAATAGGAATATAAATTATATAGATTATTGGTCAATATTTATAAGTCAAAGTGGTTATGGGAGTTACATTTGATAAGTATTAAGTGTTAGGGTTGATAGGGTAATAACATGACTAAGTGTTATAATTCTTAAAAATTATGAGGGTTGACAATTATACTTGATAGGGGTTATGTGTTATAGGCTCTATGAGTTAAGGATTGTAGGGATAAGGGGTTATAATGGTTAAGGTTTTAGTATTATAGGAATTAGAGGTTATATTGTTTATAAGGGATAATATTGATAAGGACTAAGGGTTTGATTTGATAAGAAGGATAGGGTCTATGGTTATAAGAAATTAAAGGGGATAGGGGACAAATGTCATGCATTATAAGGTTTATAAGTTAGATTATATAAGGCTTAGGGGTTGATATGGTTAAGGTTTAAGGTGATATGAACTATAGGTTTTGGATATTTTAAGGTTTTGTGGTTGTAGGTGCTAATGGGGTTAAAAGTTATCATAATTAGGGGCTAAGGTCTATATAGGATGGTAGTTATTGGGGTTAGACATATTAGGTAATATATACATTAAATGTTATAATGGTTTTTGGGCTTATGGGATGTGAATTAAATATTAAGGATTATAGGGATTAATAGTCATAAGGGATAACAATTTTTGGATATGGACTAATAAGTAGGTTGAATGGATCATTCGTTATGGGGATTGGGGATTATAGGATATACAGATTAAGAATTAAAAACGTTATCTAAATTAATGATTATTAGGGTCTTTGTTTATAAGTTTGGTGGTTAGGGGTCAAAGGGGTTAGTAGTTAAATGGGATAATATATAGTAGTTAGGGTATAAAGGATACAGTACAATCGTTAAGGGTTAGGTATTATAGGGATTAGGGATAATGGATTATAGTGGTTAGATGTTATGAAGTGTACAAGTATGAAGGATATTTAAGTTATATGGGTTAAGGGTTATATGAATCTAGTGGATTATTGTTGGAATTCAATAGGTTAATGTTTACAATTTTAGAAAATGTGGGTTGTAGTGGTCAATGTTTAAGGGTTAAAATTTATAAGACTTAAATGTTCATGGCTATATTATTTTGGGGTCATAGTTTTTAAGTGTTAGGGTTAGATGTTGGTGTCTATAAAAGTTAAGTATTGGGGGATATACTAGGGGTTGATGGTTATACATTGGGATAATTTTGACTACTAATACAAAATTCAAAGGTTGAGTGTTATAGATGTTATAAGTGTTAAGTATTAAGGGTTAGGGATTAAGGGTTATAGTAGTTAAGGTTTATTGGTTACAATGGTTAGGATTTATAGGGTAAGAGGATTAGTGTTAGAAATTTTACAGGTTATGGTTAAGGGTTATAATAGCTAGGGTTAATGGGTTATAAAGGTTAGGCTTTGTAGGGTAAAAGGATTAGTGATTATAAGGTTCAGAGTAAGGTTTGATGAGGTTATAAGGGTTGGATATTTGGGGATATAACGGTTATGTAATGGGGTTAATAGTTATATGGATTATAGTGATTAAGTTCTATAGGTTATAGTTCATAAACATTATAGGAATTTGAAGTTATAAGGGTTAAGGGTTATATGGATAATTGTAAATAAAAACTAAGAGATATGGGTTGTGTGGATAAGGGGTTATAAAGATCAATGTTAATAATGAGTGTAAGATTTAGATATTATAAGGGTGAGTGCTCAAATGAATTAACAATTATATGGATTAGGGTATAGTATGCTTAAGGATTATTAGGTTATCAATTAAGGGTTATATGTGTTAAGGGTTTAAGGTTATGTTTTTCATGGTGAGATTATTAATCTTAGAGGTTATAAGGTTTAGGGTTAGTTATTATAGTCAATAGGGTATAAGGACTAAGGGTGATAAAAGTTGTAAACTTATAAGGATTATAACGGCTAACTATTAATGGTTATAGAGGTTAGGTGTTAAAGGTTTAGTGGTTTTAGGGGTTGCAAAGAATTAGGGGCTAAGGGTTATGTAAGATTGGGGTTATTAGGGTTTAGGATTTTGGATTACGAGTCAAAAAAATAAGGGGTTTGAGGTAATATGGATTAGTGATTATGGGTTATAGATGTTAGGGATTATAGGGGTTAGAGGTTATAAAGAGGTGAAGTGATATATTATTTAGGGATTATATAGTTTATAGGTTATATGGATGAGTGGTTATGGGTTTAAATGGTTAGGGGTAGGAGTAAGGGATATTGGGGATTACAGAATTTAAATATTATAAGGGTTAGGGGTTTAAGTGTTGTGGTTTATAAGAGTTTATTAGGGATTAGAATATATAGTAGTTATATGGTTTGGACAAAATGATGTTAGATGTTATATTATTTACGATTCATATGAGTTATAAAGATTAGGGAATATATACATTAAAGGTTATAAGGATTAATGTCATAGGGGTTAGGGATTTTGGATGTTGACTAAAGAGGTAGGGTTTATGGATTATAATAATTAGGGGAAAGGGATTAGAGATTATGGGGTTTAGGGATTATAGGATATAAGAATGAATGATTAAAAGTGTTATTAGAATGAATGATCAACGGACATTTTTATTAAGGGAATCCTTTTCTAGATTCCCTCTCACTACTACTTAAGCATACCAAGCTATAACTATACGGCTACCATCCACCTCTACATGTCAACCTGGCCCATTGGTCAGCTAGAAGTGCCCCAACAGTTCCTTTACCACATTTGGGATCAAAATCTCATTAATCATTCTATTTTGTCCTCATAGTGTAATATACATTCAATATCATCAACATTTTACTTGTGTTGCTATAATCATATCATCACTAATAATATAATCTATGACATCACCATATTTTACATCCAATGACATACTATAATAAGTTTGTATGCATGTTATATGCATGCTAAAAATTTTCCATGTGCATTTCAGCATATCCTTGTGCACCAAGCATTTCACCCATGCCTACAGTGCAAGCATATTCCACTTGCTTACCTCTTGCATTCTCATGCATAGACACACCCTTAAGTTAATAGGGATATACACTCCCTTAGAACAACCATGATATTTTGAACTTGCTCATGTCACTTCACTTCTTCCATGAGCGTTATTCTCATTCCATAGGACTCCTTTTTACTTTGCAAAAAGGGAATTATCCTAACATCAGGTTTTCATTTATGATAGGTCAAGTAAGCTAACCTCACATATTTTCATTGTTAATGTTTTGGTAGCTGCAGGAGGATATTTCCCTTCTATTTGACATTTCTTAGATGCAGAGAATATTCTGGAAGCAAGTGAACCATTAAACAAATGTGTGGAAACCCTAGAAGACAAGTCGGCCTCAAGAGAAAAACATTAAAGTAATAAAAGGATCCAGAAAGAGAAGTCGGCCCCACTAAGTAAAGTAACCTGGACAAGCTAGTATAAATAAGGAAGCACCTAGCTCATTTGTACTCACACACTCTCTCACTCAAGAAGAAGGGCACAAGTTTAAGGAGCAGTTGTAGCAACATCTAGTGTGCAAATATAAGGATTTGCAGTTGCAATGGGAGGTGCAAGTCTAAGGATTTGCAGTTGCAATGGGAGGTGCAAGTCTGGAGAGAGTAGTGCATCAACTGTCATGGAGTATTCTCAGTATTTCTGGTATTTCTCTTGTATGCTTCTCTTGGTTTAAGGTACGCTATATTTTTATGGTTATTGTGTTGTTGTTGTAGCAATTTTGTGGCTAAGGTTTATCTATTGGTTCCAGAGTAGGCCTACTGAAATTATTCTAAGTAAAGGTTAGTGTGCTCAAGGGTGTCATATGTGAATTCCTATGGTTGGGTGACAATGAAGTGACATTGTCTATGGTTAAACGATCATACCAAAATTTCAACATGGTATCAGAGTTGGTTACCTTCAGAACATTTTGACCACTGGAAGGAAAATCCTCAGTTGTAGTGCTAGTTCCTTCATGCCAGTTCCTTCATGTCAATTCCTTCTTTCCAGTTGTAATACCAATTCCTTCATGCCAATTCCTTCATGTGAGTTCCTTCATGTGAGTTCCTTCATGTCATTTCCTTCGTGCCAGTTGTAGCACCAGTTGTAGTGAAAGTTTATGTTAAGTATTGGGACTAATGTTTTGGTTTTCTTAGTGCACCTTACCCTAGTGCATCTCCATCTACCTTTAGATTGCAAGTTGGAGCACTTTGAAGTTTTAGGGTTCATCGTTGCTTGTTGATGTTGTCAGATGGTGTTGTTGACTGTCGTTGTTTGTTGGAGGTATGTACTTGTATATGTTTAAATTGTATCACTATCTTGATGGTGTTTGCACGAGAAGGGATATTTTGTCCAAGCAACAATTGTAGATCTAGAGGGATCTCAGATCCAACACATTCAAAGGAAAAACACACTCGAAGTTTTCATATCAGGTTTGATGTGAGATCGGAAGAGCGTCGTGTAGGGAAAGAGT
>CBVK0100228923.1:0-23792 GCA_900067695.1 Picea abies | reverse complement strand
CATGGAGCAAGAGCCTTTTCCGATGCAAGCCTAGGCCGGTAGTGATGGAGGCTGGTACTGCTGGCAGGACAAGTCTGGCTGAGAAGAAGAAAAGATGGGCCCTCAAGGGCCATGCTCAAGTCAATCTGCTCTCGTACTCCATGTCTAGGATCATGTGGGCCTCGAGACATGATCTCCTAGTTATCCCTATATATCGGGGATAACAGGGTTCAACTTACATGGAGAGGTTATCCATGGAGGCTTAGCCATCATTTCCTTGGAGGGTGCATGCTATATAGAGAGGGGCAGATTTTCTAGAGGAGGTGCGCATTCTGAGGAGGAGGAGGCTTCATTCATTGTTTTGTTCACTTGAGGAGGAGTAGGAGGAGCAAGAGGATGAGGTCAGTTGCATTGGGAGAGGAGAGCTTGGGCGCATGCTTTCATGGAGAGAGGCATCCAACTTAGGTCTCAGTTATTTGATGGTGATCATATCTGCTAGGAGGAGGGCACACCATAGGATTCGATGCACAACTACCTGGTAGGAGTTTCTCTTGGAGGAAGCCAGTTCTGACAGTTTCAGTGGAGAGGCAGCACATGAGAGCACATTCTTGTGAAGGGATTTCTTCATTGGGTCAAAGAGGAAGGAGAGCGCTTCACTTCAGTGTAGAGAGCAGCAAAAGGGAGGGGGCACACCTGAGTTTGGGCACATCTCTCTCTGGATCTTGTGGCAAGGCTTGTGAGGAGCTTTCTATGTATACAGGTTCCTTTGTATTGTATTACTTGTTGTATCTCATGCTTTGATCATCATTATATAGACATTTATCCCAAACTGGTTTTCCCCAAGGGGGTTTTATTCAGGGTCATGTTGACCAAAAATACCTGTGTCAAATTTATGCATGCTTAGAAGTGTAGATCAGCATTTTAAAGTTAAAGATCTAGAGGTAGTGTTGTGTGTTTTAAGTTATATTGCATGTGCTAACATTGAGTAAAGAAAACACTTGCAAGGGCACCTTAAAAGAGCACTTAACCATCAAAACATTGAGCAGAAAGTTGGGTGACTGTTTGCTGTCCTAAAACAGCAAGAGAAGACAACCATACAGTTGAAACTTATAGCCATACTAAGGTCAAAGATAGACCTTAGGTGCCAGCCTCACAGGACCTCAGAAAAATCTACAAAAACTGCTTAATCCAAGCCTTACAATATATGGTAGAATCAGAGTTATATGCCTAATCAATAATTTTGGATTGAGTGAAAGCTAAGTTCCAGGATTCGGGTCTGGATCCATCAAATTTTTCAAAAGTTGGGATTCAGATATGATGGGGAAATGACATGTACAAACAATATAAATATATTTTTATAACTTTTTAAATTAAAACTTAATTAAAAGTTCAAAAACATAGCACCTATATAAAATAATTATATATTAGATTTTAATGAGGGCATTTTATGAATATATATAAATTTATAAGTTATAATTTTAATATTCTAATACCAAATTTATAAACAACTTTAATATATCTTTAACATAACTTAATATCTCATTATAACTATATAACATAATAAGTTTGTAAGATTAATATATTTCATTAATATAATGTTATAAAATCAGTTTTAATATAAAGTTATAAAGTACATTCATGTTAATATAAAGTTATTTCATTAAACTAATTATTGATCTAAATGTTATTAGTACAAGGCTAAAGCTAAAGTACATTATTTCGGATTTAGATATCATTGATGTACTTAACTTTTATATAACTTTATAACATTAATTATGGAGTTCATATCCATTGTCGGAGACAGGATTTACAAAGGTTTAACAATTATTGAATCTGCACGTGGGCAATCTCCATTTATAAATCAATTAACAAATTTGTTGTTGGATCCATGCGTGTGGGCCTATTGTCATTGGATTCGTCAATTAATCACATCATTTGTTTTTGATTGGGCAGGAATCGTGTGGCAAGCGGATCCGGATCTGAAACATGAATTTGTGGATCCAACCTCTAGACTTGTTAACCCCTAGATTTTCACCCTTGAAAATATTGAGGGTTAAGAGCCAGGATGCACTATTTTGGCTGGCATTATGAGATTCTCCTGGAGTTTAGCAATTGTGGTTATTAGAGGGTGGTTTGCATCACAGACGGATATATGATCTGTACGTGGTTGTTTTTGTTTCAGAGTTAGAGCTGCTTGTTTTCCTTTGCATTTGAGAGAGATGTCTACGTACATTAGGTGTCCCTACGTTTTAGGAGACAATGTTTGAGAGACCCAGTTGACAATCTTGAGTAGTTTTGAGCATACAGGGTTGGTCCTTGCATGATTCTAGGCCCAATGACACTTTTCCGGGTGACATGCAAGAACTTTCTATTTTTTGCAGGATAAGCTTCATGTTGAATTTTTTGATTCTCAGATCTGATAGTTATTGTTTTATAATTTCAATGCAAAATTTTCTTTCATCCCACAGTTATCATAGAATAACTATACACTGAAAATCTCAACTATTACAATGCAACGGAAATAACAAGATCTAGAAATATTAACCATGCACAATAGAAACAAGAACACAAGAATTTATCTTGTGAAACCCAACCTTGTGAGAAAACCTAACAGGTTAATCACCTCCCAAGCCTAGCACAACTCCCAAGAGGTAGCGCACAAGATAGAATACCAAGAACTTCAAGTTGTAGTGAATTTTACCCCAAATAATACCTCCTTGAAACTTTTGCCTTCTTTTTCGAGTGAGAGATGAGTGAGTGAGTGTGTCAAATGAAATTAAATGAACCTTTATTTATATTTGTCAAGTCACCTGCCTTTTTTTTTTCATATGGGGCCGACTTCTCTTCCTGGGTCTTCAATTTTACTTTATTGTTTTTTGTCTTTTACTTGTGGAGGCCGATTTCTCTTCTTGGGTCTTCAATTGTTGCTCGGGGCTTCTTTAATGGTCAGATGGGCATCGTCTTGTCTTCTTGACACTTCTTCTTTTCTAGAAAGGTTGTCCTTGAGCTTGGTTGATGCAATCTTCTTTGGCATGCACCTAGTTGATGTGTTCATTTCCCACATAGCACGTTGAGTCTTTGTCAGTCCTTGTCAAGTCACATGATCAAGGATAGAGACTACACCTGGGCCATTCTCCTTATCCAAGTCATATGGCCATCTGAGGAGAATGTTTGCCTGATTCTAATACATGGAGAACATCAACCCCCTGGACCATTCTCCTTAGCCAAGTCACATGGCCATCAGAGGAGAATGTTTTCCCGATGCATATGTGCCTCGAGTCTTTGTTGGTCCTTGTCCAGTCACATGATCACGGATAAATAATATGCCTGGTCCATTCTCCTTAGCCAAGTCACATAGCCAATTTGAGGAGAATGTCTGCTCGATGCTGCCCAAAACATCAACACTCCCTCTCAACGAGGGAGACATTCTGCATCACGCCAAGCTTGTTCCTGAAGTATTCGAACTTTTCCTTCGACAGAGGTTTGGTGACATTGTCTTTAATTTGCTGATTTGTGGATATGTATTCGAGCTTCATTGCTCCCTTCTGTACCATGTCTCGGATGAAGTGGTATTTGATCTCAATATGCTTCGACCTGTCATGGAATATTGGATTTTCTGAAAGCTTGACACAACTTTGGTTATCACAATGTATCAAAGTCGTCTCTAGATGCTAATCAGATAGTCCTGTAAGTAGTTTGCGGAGCCATACTGCTTCACGACTTGCGACACTAGCTGCGATATACTCCGCTTCTGGTGTACTGAGTGCTATAGAAGTCCGCTTCCTGCTAATCCAGGATATGATAGCTAATCTTAAGCTGAAGCAACACCCCGAGGTGCTCTTTCTGTCCACTGCACTCCTTGCCTAGTCAGAATTTGTATATCCTTGCAACTTCACCTCACCACTTGAGACATATCTGAGGTCATATCCAACTGTACCATGCAGGCACCTCAACACATGCTTTGCTGCAACCCAATGGTAGTGCCTTGCAACCCAATGGTAGTGTCTCGACTCTACCATAAACTGGCTCAAGGTGTTTACTGCAAAGCAAATATCCGACTTGGTATTAACTAGTTACATCAAGGATCCAATCAACTAGATCTGAATCTGATGTAGAATCACTCAAATTCTTCAAATTTGTCTCCATAGGTGTAGCCATGGACTTGTAGTCCATCATACCAAATTTGCAGAAAATCTCAATTGTATATTTTCCTCATCCAAGGAAAATCTCGCTTGGTCTCTGCCATACCTCCAATCGTAAGAAATGGTGCATCAAGCCAAGATCCTTCATCTTTAATTCTGAGGCCAACTCCCTCTCACACCTAATAATGAGCCATTCTGCTCCCGCGAGGAACAGATCATCAACATATAGCACCAAGATCAAGGGATCTCCATCAACAACCTTGTAGTAAAGGTTGGGATTTGCATCACTTTTGTTGAACCCCAAGCTCATCAAGTATCCATCAATCCGGGAGTACCATGCTCTGGGTGCCTACTTGAGTCCATACAATGCCTTCTTTAATCTACAGACATGGGATTCCTTCCCATGTATCCCAAAACCTTGACGTTCCTCTATGTACACTTATTCCTCAATCACACCATAGAGGAACGCGGTCTTTACATCCATCTGATTTAATTTCCAATCCATAACTGAAACAAGAGAAATAATGGTCCTGATGGAAGTGTTCCTGGCGACTGGAGCAAATGTCTCTTCATAATCCACTGCCTCTTTCTGGGAGAATCTTCTTGCCACAAACTTGGTTTTGTACTTTTCGTTGCTGCCATCTGTTGCATGCTTGATTTTATAAATCCACTTGGAAGTTACTACTGACTTCCCTTCTGGTCTCGAAACGACCTCCCACACATCATTCTTCATGATGGACTAATACTCCTCCATCATGGCTGTTAGCTTTTTAGCTCGGGAGGTACTCCGTGTTGAATTTTAATTCTTAGCTCATGCACATGTAGTTTATTTCAATTTAGCATGTACTCGAACCATAAACAATGCAACAATACCATATACAATAGCTGCAATAACCAAGATCACAAGAAGAATAAAACCATGCACAAGAAAACAAGAAGTTATCTTGGGAAAACCCTTCTCAATCAAGGGAAAAGCCCAACAATCCTTTACTATAGAGTCAAGAGAAGATCCCCCACACCATAAACCATAGAGCACACAAGAGGGTGCTTCTATGACCTTGAAACTTGCGCCTAAGAAAAGTGCACACTTCAGCCGTACAAGTAGCTTGAGAGAATGTTGCAACAAAGTGTGTGAGAGTGATCCGCAATGGGGATCTACTCTCTTATTTATACAAGACCTAGCACAACAATAGGTGTGTCCATTGGCACAATAGGGCCGACTTGTACTACTCAAAAACATAATTAATCTTTGACACAATATTAATTATCTTTACATGGTGGGGCAGACTTGTACCCTTTACAACACAAATTAGGGTTTACACAATTATCTTACTCTTAGACAATATAGCAAGGATCTCTCACATCCTCTAGTGCTCAACGACTAGGGACACGTCCACCTATGCTCAGCCACAGGGATGTCACTCTCAACAGATCACCTCAACTAAGTCCATAGGAGTACCATTTGGAGAGCCATCTCAAGTCCAATCAACTAAGTCCATAGGTGTCTGACAGGAGACCATTTCAAGTCGTCTCAACTCAATCCAGAGGAGCACGACAAGAGACCACAGATGTCATCTCATCTCAGTCCATAGGAGTATGACACACCCATCATATGGGTTCTCTCACAGATCGTCTCAACTCAGTCCAGAGGAGAACGACCCAAAGAATGTCTCATGAAGCTGCAATCAACGACACTCCCTCTCAGCTAGGGAGGCATTCTCCACCAGGCCAAGTCTCTCACGGAAGTACTCGAACTTCGTCCTCGCAAGCGGTTTGGTTAAGACATCTGGAACTTGCTCGTGTGTAGAAAGGTACTGCACATGTATTGCTTTTCTCTGCGCCATATCTCTGATGTAATGGTATTTGATCTCAATGTGTTTCGATTTATCTTGAAACACAAGATTCTCGGAGAGCTTTACACAACTCTGGTTATCGCAATGGATAACGGTGGAATCCATGTCATGACCAAATAAGTCTGCAAGGAGCTTGCGAAGCCACAATGCTTCGAGGACTGCCACACATAATGCAATGTACTCTGCTTTTGTGGTACTTAAAGCCATAGAACTCTGTTTCCTGCTGCACCAGGAAACCATGTCAGATCCCAAAGTAAAACAACAACTGAAGGTGCTCTTTTGGTCCACTCTGCTCCTTGCCCATTTTGCATTGGCATATCCTTGCAATCTCATGTCTACACCGGTGGCATATCGCAGGTCATAACCAACTCTGCCTTGTAGATATCTCAACACATGCTTCGATGCTATCCAATATGTCTGTCTCCACTGACTCATAAATTGACTGAGTACACCCACTGCATAACATATATTAGGTCTGGTGTTAACCAAATACATCAATGATCCAATCAGCTGTCTGTAAAGATGTGGATCAATCTCTCTTGAATCGGAAGAAGCCTCGTTAATTTTGTTCAAATTCATGACCATCGGTGTAGGCATGGATTTGTAGTTTGTCATCCCGAATTTCTTCAATATCTGAACTGTGTATTTTCCTTGACTCAGGAAAATACACAGTTGAGATATTGAAGAAATTCGGGATGACACACTGCAAATCTCATTAGTCCTCTGCCACACTTCTAGTCCCAAGAAGTAGTGCATCATACCAAGGTCCTTCATCTCGAATTCAGAAGCCAATGCACACTTGCATTCAACAATAAGGCTTTCTGAACATGTTAGGAATAAGTCATTAAGATACAGGACCAAAATCAGGCACTCGTCACCAACAATGTGATAGTATAGGTTGGGATCAACAACACTCTTGTTGAAGCCCAAACTCATCAAGTATCCATCAATCTTCTCATACCAAGCAGGAGGTGCTTGCTTTAGTCCATATAGGGCTTTCGTCAACCTGCACACATGAGACTCCTTCTCATGTATCACGAATCCATCTTGCTTCTCGATGTAAACTTCTTCCTCAATCTCACCATTGACAAAGGCTGTCTTTACATCCATCTGATGTAGTTTCCAACCCATGGATGCAACTCGGGCAATAATCGTACGGATGGAAGTGTATTGGGCAACATGAGCAAATGTCTCCTCATAATCTATTCTCTCCACCTGAGAGAATCCTCTAGCCACAAATCTTGCTTTGTACTTCTCGACACTTACATCAGCTGCATGTTTGATCTTACAGACTTCCCTTTCGGTCTCGGAACAATATCCGACACATCATTCTTCATGATGGACTGATACTCTTCGGTCATAGCATCTTGCCAAACCTGTTGACCTGCTGCTTCTCCATGACAAGAAGGCTCAGTATCAATGATGTGGCTCATAGCTGAAACATAGCTCAAAAATCTCTGTGGTCTCTTGCTCTCTCAGAATGTACCACGGAGAGCTGCATGTCCCTCTGCCTCCTGCAGAGTCTGTCAAGCCCATGCAGGCCTTTTCTGTCCTACTGCAATGTCTCTGGGAACATCAATTGGAGCTATGAGATCAACTGGATCAGTAATTGTCTCCCTTTGAATTGCTGAAGGGGGAGAAGGTACTATCTCGCTGTCAATCTCCATCTGAGATTCTCTGGATCTTCGGAAGGCTATCTCTTCCTCAAATGTGACATCTCTGCTAACCTCGATTTGTCTTTGACCAAAGATGTATATATGGTATGCCTTCGAGGATTCACTGTACCCCACAAATGTACCCTTTTTGCCTGAAGGGTCTAGCTTGGTCCTCTTTTCCTTGGGTACATGAAAGTATACTAGACACCCAAATATCCTGAAGTGTCCAACCTCAGGCTTCACTCCGGCGAAAGCTTCTTCGGGAGTCATGTTCTTTAGAATCTGATGAGGACTCTTGTTTTGAACATACACAGTTGTCATGGATGCCTCTTCCCACAAAATCATAGGTAGATTCTAATCATGTATCATTGCTTTGGTTGCCTTGATGATTGATCTGTTCTTCCTCTCTGCAACCTCATTCTATTGAGGGTTATAAGGAATGGTGTACTCCCTCTTGATCCCTGTCTCAATCTAGAAATTATTGAAATCCCTCGAGGTGTACTCTCCTCCTTTATCTGATCTCAACACCTTGATCCTCCTCTCGGACAGGTTCTCAACCTGAGTTTTAAACTCTTGAAATCTCGCAAGGACTCCATCCTTGGTCTTCAAGAAGTAAATCCACGTCTTCTGAGAGATCATCGATGAAGAGCACATAGTACAAATATCCGTTCAAGGAATCAACAATCATGGGTCCACAAACATTGTATGTATCAAGTCCAAGATCCCCTTGGATCTATTGTCACTGCTCGAAAAGGACCCCTTGACATTCTTGCCAAGAGCACAACCTCCGCAAACGCCATCATGATCAATATGTATCTCTGGAAGGCTTGTCACCATCTTCCCTAGAGCGGGAAGGGCTCTATAATGTAAATGAGAAATTCTTCTATGCCATAGCTCACTCAAGCTGATAGTATCATGTAACAGGGCCTAGACTGGTTGGACAGTCAGTCTGTACAAACTGTTTTCTCAAACACCAATCACTCGGGCAGAATCCATGTGTGAGTTCTTGTGCCATGCAAGAACTTTTCCTTCAGAGAAAGTAACCTTGTAGCCTTTATCCTCTAAGGCAGAAACAAAGGCAAGGTTCCTCTTCATTCCAGCTACATATAGTACCTCACTTAATTGAAGTGGTATATCAGAATCTAGTTGGAAGGTAGAAGTTCCAACTACCTTCACAGTATATCTGGCATTATCATCAAGTACAACATGTAGACGAGACTCTTTCTCTACAAGATCTAGAAGATGTTCTCTATATCTAGTCATGTGCCTGGAGGCACCACTGTCAATCGACCAAATATCACTATCAGTAGGAACTGTACCTGAGAGTGCTGAAATGAAGAAGAATGCTTCATCTTTTATGTTTTCATCTCTCTGATGTGGTTCTGGATCAACATTTGCAGTGGAAGCATGTTGTCTTCCTTTCTTCCTGGCAGGACAATTTCTCGCAATGTGTCCATATTTGTCACATCTGAAACATTGAATCTTTGAATTGTCATTTCTATGTTCATGACTTGAAGCTGTTGAAGCTTTCTTGTCTTTGAATGCTTTGTTGAAACTTCTTCTATTCCTTTTGCCTCTCTTGCATGAGAAGCAAGAGCTTGATTGTCATCATGATGGGAGTCTTGCACTCCTCTGGCTATAAGTCTGGTTTCCTCCTGAGTACAGTCGTCCATAGACGATCAAACTCGGGTAGATCTGCTCTTCCATTGATTCTTTGAAGAAATGGTTCCCAATGTCTTGGAAGAGCATTGAGAGTAGTCATGACAAGATTTGTGTCTGTTATGGTTTCCCCAATGCAACCTAGATGATCTCTGATCTCTGAGATCTTCATGAAGAAGGTAGCAATGGTGTCAGCTTTTGTCATCTTGATATTTTGAAGCTGGTGCTTCAATGTAAGAGCTCTGTTTGTGTTGTTGCTCTCAAACATCTTCTTCAATGCATCATACATTTCATAAGCTGTCTTTAGGGTAGAGATGCGAGGTAGTAGATGATCTCTCACTGAATAGATGATTATCTTCCTTGCTTTGACATCGTCTGCCTTCCAATCAACCTTCTCTTCATCTGTTGCTGGTAGAGTCTTTTCTATCAAACTCAATAGGTCACTCTCTTCTAGAGTGATTTGTAATCTTTATTTCCAGGAGGTGAAGTTGCTTGATCCATCAAGCCTATCTTCCACCAAAGTTCTGTTCATCATGGCTTGTAGATTCTTCACAAACCCTAGCGGCTAGGCTAGAAACCCTAGCTTCAGAAAACCTGACGGCTAGGCTTAGGCTAGAAACCCTAGGTTTCCTTGGACTTATGATAGCCAACAATAAGCCTTTAGATAGTCAAAAGAACCCTAGTGAAGTTCCAGGGTTTTGTAGAAACCCTAGAAACCGAAATTTGCAGAAACCCTAGAAACTCGAGGGTTGAAAATCAAAATTTCTCTGGTTTGCAATCTGAGAGTTGCAGGAGGTGTGCTGAAGGAGGCCGTACTTGCTTATGCCAAAAATAGGCCCAACGTTCCAAGGAAAAGTGCTAAAACTAGCTTGACAAGGAAAAGGGTAAGGGCCGTTTTTTGCAGTTGCAACAAGAAGGTGATGTCTAGCTTGAAATAGCTTGTGCAATGGCTCTTCAGGAACATTGCTCTGATACCATGTTGAATTTTAATGCTTAGCTCATGCACATGTAGTTTATTTCAATTTAGAATGTACTTGAACCATAAACAATGCAACAATACCATATACAATAGCTGCAGTAACCAAGACCACAAGAAGAATAACCATGCACAAGAACATAAGAAGTTATTCTGGGAAAACCCTTCTCAATCAAGGGAAAACCCCAACAATCCTTTGCTATAGAGTCAAGAGAAGATCCCCCACACCATAAACCCTTGAGCACACAAGAGGGTGCTTCTATGACCTTGAAACTTGCGCCTAAGAAAAGTGTGCACTTTGAAATATCCCTGATCCGACTGATCAAGATATTCGCTATTGTTCTAATGCTCTGGTGTGCAGATCTGATACACTGGGGGTTTCTGGATGCGTTTTAGCCATGTATGTGAGATGTTCTTCGGTTATTGTGGTTGCATGTTGGTTATTGTAGGTGCATGTGGGTTATTACATGTGCATGTTGCATATTTATTATGTGCATGTTGCATATTTAGTGTTTAACAATCATAAAAGGATGCATGCAAGAGTATAGAATGTCAACTGCTCAATATCATGAATAATAACGGTTCAAGCATGGAAATACAATAGCCTACTGGAAAAATAGAATCTAGACGTCAGTCAGATCTCCTGGATCTGTACTGGAATACAATCAAATAAAAAAAAACCCATGATCATAAGAAGATAGCAGATCTGATGCATGCACGGATACATCGACAAAAATGTGCGATTCCAGCGAAATACGGTAACCGCTACCAATGGGAAAACTCGATCTGAAGAACCCACCGTCAAAAGTGCTCGGAACTGCTCCAGTAGATGTGCCCTGGTCTCTATACTGGAATGGACGTCTGTCGGAACTCAAATCGGACCTCTACAGCACCGGATCTAGACCCCTGGGGGGTTTGCGCCCCTCCTTGGACACTGAATGCGCCCCAAAAGATTCCACCGTCGGAATCAGCTGCTATATGGCTCAAAACGATTGTCTCGCTAAATGATGAAATGGGTCGGAAGGGTTTGGCCGAATCTGCTCTGGAACACCTGCATGCAACGCTAAACGTCTGTCCGAAATGACTGCGCCCAAAATGGCTGGATGGATCGATCTGCAAGATTCCACTGTCGGAATCTGATGATAAATGGCTCAATGGAAGCACCCTGGCTGGATCTCTACTGGGTTGGAATGAATCTGCGATCGAGACACAGGTCTATTGCAGATCTCTGAATCCTCAAAATAGCTTGCGCCCTCCTTGGCTGAGTTGCCCCCTCCACACTGAATACTCCTGAAATGAATGGTGAAATACCTGGATGGTATCTCCGATGGGCTAGGGTGTGTCTCTCAACACCGAAACTGATCAAGGGTGGTGGTTTCCTCCAGAAATCCACAAAACAATAAGGTCGGCTCTCCTCCTCCTCTGGAAGCTCTCAACATCAAATCATAACAATGCATAATGAATTAGGTTGCTTTACCCTTCCTTTATAGCTTCCCGAAACCCTAATTTGTTGTTGACCTTTTCCCTCCAAGTGACTTTTACTTTATTTTATTATATCTTGATTATATCACTTTATTAATTAATTAATTAATTAATTAATCGTTTTGCCTGTAAAAAGTGATTTATCCATCCTGATGGCTTCTCCGGCCACTGAAAGTCACTTCTCATCATCTTATCCTGTAATACTCTTCCTCCCGATTCCGATGAGCTATTACACTAAGATGTTTCTCCAAGTAATATGCCCATTATGACCTTCTTAGTGAATTTAATTAAGATATGACCCATAATAACTCAAAATTACGGAAGTCGTCGGAATGCAACGAAAACAAAGCCCAGTTGTGCGGAATGGATCCTGATGATGAACGATACAAGTCGGGCCCAAATAAACCCCTCAATATCTTCCGAACTTTCTGTCACCCCTATCTGGCTACTCGGGCAGGCATAACACTCTGAAATGTTGTAATGTTATAATGTCCCAAAATGGGGACATTACACACTTCAGCCGTACACGTAGCTTGAGAGAATGTTGCAACGAAGTGTGTGAGAGTGATCCACAATGGGGATCTACTCTCTTATTTATACAAGACCTAGCACAACAATAGGTGTGTCCATTGGCACAATAGCGCTGACTTGTACTACTCAAAAAATTAATTAATCTTTGACACAATATTAGTTATCTTTACATGGTGGGGCCGACTTGTACCCTTTACAACAAAAATTAGAGTTTACACAATAATCTTACTCTTAGACAATATAGCAAGGATCTCTCACATCTTCTAGTGCTCAGCCACTAGGGACACATCCACCTGTGCTCAACCACAGGGACGATACTCTCAACAGATCAACTCATCTAAGTCCATAGGAGTACCATCTGGAGAGCCATCTTAAGTCGACTCAACAAAGTCCATAGGTGTTTGACAGGAGACCATCTCAAGTCGTCTCAACTCAATCTATAGGAGCATGGCAAGAGAGGAGCATGACAAGAGATCACACACGTCATCTCATCTCAGTCCAGAGGAGTCTGACACATCCATCACATAGGCTCTCTCACAGATCGTCTCAACTCAGTCCAGAGGAGAACGACTAGGAGAATGTCTCATGAAGCTACAATCAACAACACTCCGCATGTGTGTCTTGTATGTAGAAGTAACCTTGTACCTACACCATGTAGATTTTCTGAGGTCCTATGAGGTTGCCGCCTAAGGTTTGTCTTTGACCTTAGTATGGCTCTAAGTTTGAATTGTGTGGCTGTCTTCTCTTGCTGTTTTAGGACAACAAACAATCACCCATCTTTCTGCTCAATATTTGATGGTTAAGTGTTCTTTTAAGGTGCCCTTGCAAGTGTTTTCTTTACTCAATGTTAGCACATGCAATATAACTTAAAACACATAACACTATCTCTAGATCTTGAACTTTAAAATGCTGATCTACACTTCTAAGCATGCATAAATTTGACACAGGTATTTTTGGTCAACATGACCCTGGATAAAACCCCCTCGGGAAAAACCAGTTTGGGATAAATGTGTATATAATGATGATCAAAGCATGAGATACAACAAGTAATACAATAAAAAGGAACCTGTATACATAGCAACCTCCTCACAAGCCTTGCCACAAGATCCAGAGAGAAATGTGCCCAAACTCAGGTGCGCCCTCTCCCTTTTGCTGCTCTCTATACTGAAGTGAAACGCTCTCCTTCCTCTTTGACCCATTGAAGAAATCCCTCCACAGGAATGTGCTCTCCTGTGCTGCCTCTCCACTGAAACTGTCAGAACTGGCTTCCTCCAAGCGAAACTCCTACCAGGTAGCTGTGCATCCAATCCTATGGTGCGCCTTCCTCCTAGCAGATATGATCACCATCAAATAAATGAGGCCTAAGATAGATTCCTCTCTCCATGGAAGCATGCGCCCAAGCTCTCCTCTCCCAATGCAACTGACCTCATCCTCTTGCTCCTCCTACTCCTCCTCAAGTGAACAAAGCAATGAATGAAGCCTCCTCCTCAGAATGCGTGCCTCCTCTAGAAAATGCGCCTCTCTCTATATAGCATGTGCCCTCCAAGGAAATGATGGCTAAACCTCCATGGATAACCTCTCCATGCAACCTCAACCCAACAAGAGCTTCCTCCTCAAGATCTCATACAAGTGCGCCCTCCTCTCCTTGAGAAATGTGCCCCTCCTCTTCCCCAAAACTCACAATTGAAGAATGAATCTCAAAATGCACTAAACCCTCACTTTAGCCTCCTTTGGCCAAGCCCTAATAGATCAATGGCCTAGATCCTATCTAGGCAAGTCTAATCAATGGGTGAGATCTCATCCAAAAATCTCACTAAGTAAACCTGTTATCACCCTATAATTTCCCAGGCCGAGGAGGAAATTGGCAGGGGTAACCACAAATCACTTCGAGTCAAGGATCTAGCCCTCCAAGACTTAGAGAGGGATCTCTCTGCCAGATTTAGATTTGTTTGAGCATGGATCTTAGGCTAGTTATAAGGACAAAAGATTTGTGTTTAGGGTTTTTTGGTTGAGACAACAGAAGAGGGCCATTGGGGAAAAATGGAGTCAAGAGGTTAAGATGATAGATGAATGAATAACTGAGACAAAATGTAACCAGGCAGGGTAATCAGGTCAGTGGATCCTTTGAGCTTATAAAATGGGAAAAGAAGAATAGATCGAAGTTCATTTCAAATGTAGAGCAGAGCTTATCCGAATTCTACATTTCAAACTTAGAAGAAAACATAAATATTGTTTCGAGCCAGCGCAGGGTGTTAAGAACAAATCCTACACATCATCTTCTCATAAACAATACAGAAAGAAACAACATATGAAACATGACAATGATAAGTTACATCAGGGGAAAAACTTCACCACTTAAACACGACACAAAAATCTGGAAATATAATGCCTTTGTATTCATTCATAACAATCACTTACAGTTTTTGAAACATTTTTACAGTGGATGGGGACATTTCCATGCCATCCTTCCCTGCCCGTCTAATTGAACAACCACACTTTTTACTGTGGCCTCTATGGGCTTATATAATTTTCACAAAACAGTTTCAGATCCTCAAAACATGCATCTGGAAATTACAAGTGTTTATAAAATCTATCCTATTACAAAATTCTAGGAGGTGGATCCTATTCATAAGTGATTTAACACTATAGTCTTCGACATCTATATAGCCTTGCTGGATGATGATAGAATTGCTTGAAATCTTTCGCTGACACCTGAGCCATGAATCAATTATCTTCAACCAAAATGGAATCATCTTTGAACCTTTTTCCTTTGTATTTGCCTTAAAATCTGAAAAGATGTTCCATCTCATCTATTTAGGAGTTGGGATGCATCTGGAAATCTCCTTGAGTGATTTGGCAACAGATGGATCTGATCTGGGAGAACATATTGTTTTTCTATCGATCTCTGTACTTTCGGCAGCTAACACGTATAGAACATAGGTGATTTAGTTGTCGAAAGTTACGGGATTCGACAGCTAACAACACCTTTGTGGACCAAAATAAGCTGCTGAAAATCTTGAGTTTTCAAAAACTGTTCAAAATTGCAAAATTTGATTCCTTTACTTTGTCTAACTCTTAGGATTCCTTGTTTAAGTCCATAGCAACTTCAGCCAAAGCTTCTAGACCAAGGTGATCTCTTGGTTTTGGTTTTCAATATGCTAGCTTAAACCTCAAGAGTTTGATCATTTGGTAAAGTTTCTGGTTTTTCTTAGACAATCTTTTATTCTTCCTTTTCAGAGCTACATACATCAGAGCTAACCTTTTAAATGAGTCTCTTACCTCATCAGATGTTCTTTTCATAGCTTGATTCTGAGATTTGATGACTCTTTCTAACAGTCTAAGCTCTGTCACTTCCTCTTTCAACTTTTGAATCTTGGATGCTCTACTGATCTTCTTTTTTGTTGATGTCTCAGGTACCTCAAAGGCTGGAGTTTCAACTTTAGTTTCCTCTCTCTCCTCTATGAGTGGTTCAGACTCAGAATCTGAGTATGGCAAATTCAAGATGTTTTTAGTAACAACACTGCTCTGGCCCTCTATTCCCTGATCAAAATCAAGCTTCCTTTTTGCCTTCTTAGACCTGGGTGAAGGGGTTGGCTATTCTGTCTGAACTGGTGACAGAGCCCTTCTCTTTCTCTTACTGCTCTTTGGTGTAGATGACTTCTTGGTAGGTGTCTTCTTACCCTTAGGCTGGATCTCTTGCTCAAATTCTCCCCAAAATAGAAGATAATCCCATGTTTTCTCTCTTCTCTGGAGTTCCTCCATCACTATAAGCTTAATAAGACCATGCTGGAACAATCTACTATTTGCTTTCTCAGGTTTAGCTTGGACGTTTTGTGCCATCTTGGTAAGGCTCCTATGAAGATACTGAGGCAAATTCAGAGGGTTTCTGCCTGTGAAATGATTGATAAGCCTGAAATGGTACAACATGACCCTGCCATACCTCCCTTCATAGGTTATGTACACCTGAATAACCTTCAACAATTTCTGCCATTTGTCTTCCAAGAAATTCCTGGGAACGCCCTTTTGCCAAATAATGCCCTGGAATTCTGTCTTAAGGTAAGATCTAAATTCAATGTCTTTGATGGCAGTGGTCTTCAACCATCTCTCACCCTCTCCAGGCATCTCAGTTGCTGCAGCAACACTTGCCTCATCTATCTGCATTTCCAGAGGACCCAATTGCACTTTTTCTCCATCAAAACTTTTGGCAAAGGCCTTTGCAATTCCCTGATGATACCCTTGTAATTTCTTACAAAACCTGTAGCAGCCTGCATCCTTGAACATCTGAGAAATGTTTGGATGAGATTCCAGATAGGAAACATCTTGCAACTCCCTCCTGAGCAATGCTCCTCCAGTAGTCATTTGCAAAAAACCTATTAATAACTTGAAAATACTGAAATCTAGGTTGATGGATGGGAGACCAGCGCTAGGAAAAAGGAGAGAGGAAAAACAGATGGAAATTCATGAGACGAACAAATTTGTGGATGGCTGAGCTTTTAAAACAAACACTCAGCAAATAAGGAACCCTAGATCATGATGTTTATTTAAAACCGACTCAGACATACCTCCATGTGATTTGCTGCATGAAATGGTGATGGCGAAATGAAATCATGATGGGGTTCAAATTGATATCTTAGGGTTTAATGATTTTTTAAAACATCAATTAGAATCATAACGAATCGCCCAGATTGTGACAAATGATCTTCATAGACAATTTCGGCAGCATTTAAGATCATCATGACCTGTGTAATGATAGCGGTTTGAGAGCCCGATGGGACAGTCTAACCGTTAGCAAACTCTGCACTTTTGGCAACTAACTGAGAGTTGCACCTACGTTTTAGCTGCCGAAACTGGGAACTTTCGACAGCTTGCAACACATAAAAATTTGACCCTTAGCTGCCAAAAGCTATTTCTTTGACCTTTTATATTCAAAAGTTTCAAACCATCTCTTGCTAACTTTGGATATACCTGGACACCTCTTTGAAATATAAGATACACCACCAGACCATTACTCTTGAGCTTCTTATCATGAAGACATTCTCAAAATGATCAAAGCAAAATTTCCAAATAGGTAACTGGAGACCAGATGACTATATCATAGGACCCTAACAAAACCCACTTTCCTTAGTTGCTTTATGTCTATTAATTCATCCACATTGTGAATTAATTATCACTTTAATCCTTAAGTGACATATTTAACTTTTGACTTAAATCTCCTAAGTCAAAGTGAAATTAGAATCATAAAGTAAAGTACAAGGGTACTAGTCTTCCCCCTTTGTGCTTAGAGACTCATAAGCACATGGGGACCACTTTCCAAGGTACCCAAATCTCAACACACTACTAAACACTTGACTTTGTAATGGGTTTTTATAAAGTTGTGATAAAGTGGTTCTTTTATTAAAGTGACTTTTTAATAAAGTGTACCTTCCAATATTAAATTGGTTTTATCTCATAAAGTGCACTTGTGTTATACAGTGAAAATGTACTTTAATATTTTTAAGTGATTTATTTTGGAGGGAATGAATCATGACCCTTGACCTTGTAAAGACAATATTAGATCTAGGGTTGGAGAAGGTGAAGGGTCACTTTCAGATTATAAGAGAATGCATTGGGTAGTGTGCAAGACAACAATGAGAAGAGTTTGAGAGAGATTTCCAAGAGAGCTTGAGAGAGGAAAGAGGGCAGCAAGGAGGGCTCATTTCCCAAGAGAGATTGGGCACAAATCCCAAGAGAGTTTTCTGTGTGAGTGTTGTAACTTGCTGTTGTTAGAGAGGCCGTACTGTACGGATTTGTACAGTCATTACAACATGCTGGGAGGGCACGGATTTTGAGGCAGCATTGCTACACGCAAATTGAGGCTGCTTTTCTAGTGTTTTCTCTTTGTGAAGAGGATGTTTTTTGTTGCTGTCTGTACAACTGCTATTTGGCACAAATTTCAAGGTGTTGAAAGAGGGCAGGGCCGTACAATAGTACAAATGTTTTGGGCACATTTTCCAAGGCAGAAAGTTGGGACTATTGGGTGCTGTAAGTTATATCTCTTGGCTATAAATGTATTGCAATTTGCTGCTACTGATATATCTTTCCTAAAGCTAATAAAATCTCTCTCTCATTGCGTTTCCCCACATTGGGGTTTTCCTGGCATTGCCTAAATTTATGAGTTTTTCTTGGTTGAATGATTGTTGTTCATTGTGTTTATTCCGTTGCAAAATTGCTTAGCAATGTGTATTTCTGCTTATGGTAGTTTCTGAATGTGGGTTTAGACATTTCAGAGTTCATAGAAGACAATTATCTCTAGGTTGCTAAGTGTATGACAAAATATTTATAAGCATATTTTGTCATTTAATTTCTACATGGTATTAGAGCTTGAGCTCTGAGTGACAGTGAGTAGTGAGATTTTTGGGCAAGGGTTGAAGGGGGAAATCTGTTGCTTGTTTTCCTTTGAATAGTGACAAGGAATATGGCTGCATGCATTAGATTTGAGGATTGGTTGGATGGTATTTCCAAATATTTGCAGTGGAAGGTCTGGATGTCAGCTGTTCTCAAGGAGAACAAGATTTGGAACTATGTCAGTTCTATTGTTGTGGCTCCCACATTAGATCTTATTACTTTGGATTTGCATGAAATAAAGGAGGCCAAAGCTCAGAGGATCATTCTGGATGGTGTGAAGGACCCTTTCATTCCACATCTGTCTGAGAAGAAGATAGGTTATGACATGTGGGAAACTTTGAAGAATTTATTTGAGGCTAAGAATGCCAATCGGAAGATGGCCTTGAAAGATACACTGCATGACTCGAAGATGGCTAAGGGTGATGATGTTACATCATATCTTACCTGGCTAGCCCAAGTTAAGGACGAGTTAGCTGCAGTGGGAGAGATCATCTCAGAAGCCAAGTTGGGGAGTGTTGACCGCCTATTCAGCACAGGGGTCAACTCATGTACCTTGAAGTCCTCATCTATGTTTCAGACATGTATTGGTTCTACTTGGGCCTTTTGATGCCCCAGCACTAAAATTTTGTAAAAGAAGTTCCGCACCCCTGCGTGGGTTGATAGTGTAATGAGTCTGCATGAGTCATAGTTAGGTCAGGTACCTTGGATGCAGACCATCAGGGGAGTTCCTTTCATCGAGGGTTTTTCACCTCAGGGGGTTAATGTGGCCTAACTAGTCAGGTTAACACCCCATTGAGTTTTTTCCCTCCCAGACTGCCTCCAAAGTGGTGGAAGGCGCTCTGATTGGTCTCATTCACTGAGTAACCACTTAGGAATGTTGTAAATGACCATGTCAGACAATGTCTAAAGTTTCACGGAATTTCGTCGAGTCTAGGTTAGTTTTTTTTAATTAATTAAATTTAATTAATTTTCCTAAGGTTGGAATTTTAATTATTTAATTAATTAAATGTTCTGGAGCAATTAATGTAAAAAACTTAGTCTTTAGGGTTTTGATAGGGGTATTTGTGCTCAAAAGAAATGGAACGGCACCCCCTGCACCCTTAGGCCAAGTTTCAGCTCAGTTGGACGAGTTTTGATGTGTCTAAGTCCACTCAGAGTCAGAGTCAGTCAAAAACAACAATTTTAATTGCTAAGGTCAGATGTAAAAATCATTGTAATTTTTGAGTTAGTGAGTTAGTAGGTTAGTGGCAATGAGCAAGAAGAACCCCCCTAGCCTACCCAAACCTATCCTAACCCTCTCAGACCTTAATCTACCCTTTTAATTCACTTTAACACCCTTTTCAGCCTTGCCCTAAGGGGAAATTCGACCCCCCTTACCCAAAACCCCCATTTCCTAACTCAAACATTAATGTTTCACCTCTAATCTTTGTGTGGGCCCCTCATGAGTGAGGTGCGCCCTTTCTAGCCATTCATTGCAGCCTTTTGGGCCCCACGTGCCACCTCTCTCATGTGTGGGGCGCACCCTCTCTCTATTCCTCACGTCCCTCTCTCCCTTTGCCACTTGTTAACCCTTTACACGTTTTGTGGGGCCCTCTCATGAGAGGTGCACCCCTCCCAAAGCCTCCACCTCACCTCTAGTGGTCCCCACGCCCTTCTTCTCTCACCCAAGTGGCGCCCTCTCTCTAGAAGGTGCGCCCTCTCTCTTCCCTTAGCCAATCAATGGGCTTCCACTTGGACGTGGGCCCTCCTCTCTCTAGAAGGTGCGCCCCCTTGGCCACTTACCTCTCTCCCTTAGGCCCCACGCTTTGCCACATCACCCTTCCAAAACCCTAACCCTAATTAGGGCGCTCTCTCTCTAGAAGCCTCTCTTCCCTTGGATTGCCAACACATGGCAGCCATCTAGCTACCCTCTCTTTGCCATTTTTGGTATAAAAGAGACCCCACCCCTCCTCATTTGATCTATCTATCTTTTGCTACTGTTATGCTGCTGAAATTTCACCCCACCTCTCTTGCTCATGCCATCAAGCCACTCATCCACTACTCTCTCATTTTTCAGTAATAGAAGAAAAGCTTTGGAGGACCATGATGGAGTCTTAGAGTGTTCATTATTTCATCTACATATGAGGTGATATTGCTGCTTTGTTTTTGTTGTGTTCATTTTGTAGTAGATCTTAGGTAAGAGTGTTCTATTTGAGTGAGATAACTAAGAGTTTTCTAGCTATCTCATGTTGCTATTGAACAGTTTAAGATTTGTAAGTATTTCGTTTTGAACTTGTTTAATGCAGCTGTCTACTACATTGCTCACACCATTTGCCAAGTTTTGCAGGTCATCCCAAGAGGACCATTGGGAAAGAGTTCGAAGAGGAGCCTTCCCTTGCCCCTCTCAAAAACTTCTTAGCTCTTCTTGCTGTCCATTTATTTCTGCATACGTATCAGCTTAATTTCAGCATCTAACTTTCTTAGATAGGTCAATTTTTCAAGCATTTTCACTAGTACATAGTTTGTATATTTCTGTAGTTATCTTGCTGATTTTTGTACAGTTTTACTTACTAACTTGTTGCCGACACCTTGGGTGTGAGTTTGGCCCAGCCAACCCCCCAATATCGTCTAGGCTCATTCATTTGTTCATTGGTAACTTAAATCAATAAATCTTTCTTTTATTTTTTTGATCAATATTGTTGAGATAGTTTCTGCCTGAGGGGTAGGCCAGGAGCCTGTCCTTAGTCCAATTCGTGGACTCTCTGGTTCATCAGAGTTATAGGACTCAAAGCCCCCCTTTCCTGTGCAGTTATATCTCAAGGATATTGATCCGAATGTGCCGGCACCTTGGGAGAGAAATCCCCAATATCGCCTGGGCTAAAGGAAAAATAACTTGTGATGATTATTCTGCTGTCTATTAGGATTATCTCTCGTAATTGTCATTGCAGGTTACACATTTTGGTTGTCTCTTTAAGCTCACGGCCTCCTATCTTTCTTGCAAGTTTTGGATGAATTATGGAATGATAATGATGTGTTGAGGTTTAGCATTTCAAGCACATTTTGGTGGCACACATTTAGCCCACGGCCTCACCAAATTTTGCTCACGTCCTAACCCTTTTTGCTGGCATTTGATACATGTTTTGGTGAGGGAAATATTTAAGTGGAACATATCCTTTATGCTCACGGCCTGAGTCTTGGTTCCGCAACTGATTTCATTTGTTAGCTCACGGTTGTGTCCATTTTTGCTCACGGCCTAAGGCATACTCACACACATACTTTGCACATGTAAGGTAAGATGCTTGCGGTGATACGTTAAGGGTTTTGTGCTTCATAGTCTATTATGGCCTGGCTTATGGTTTGATATTCATATGGTTAATGACTGAAGTATATAAGCTCATGGCCTAGCTTATTTCCCTAGCATATCACACTTGTTATACTTTGGCTTAATGCTGGCTAAGTTTATGGCCTAAATGCTCTCGGCCTAGCCTCATTAGAACGTACTTTTCTAGCACCCATAGAGCAGTATACTTGTGAGTTAAAGTCTGGTGTTTTAGAATTTAATCTTTTGGGAAGTTGCTCACAGTTTTGGTCATTAGTTCTGCACTACCTAGTTCACAACCCTGTTCAGCTTTTGCCCACGGCCTTGGTCATTTTTTGACCCTTTGCTCACTGCTAAACAGTCCTAAAACCTCTCGGCCTAGGGCCTTATTGCTGCCCTTTTTCTGCTCACGGCCTGCCTCATTGAGCCCTCGGCCTAGCCTTCTCTTTTTCCCTTTTCGGCCTGCATTCATTAGCCCTCGGCCTCGCCCTTGACTGCTCACGACCTTGATCACACACTCGCTCACATTTCACATACTCATGGCATGCTGATCATGGTTTAGTCTTTCGCAAGTTCAGGATTTAATTGCTTACCTTTTAACATTCTTGTGGTAATACATTTAAGGTTAATGTGATGGTTTAAGACTTAGATCCATGCTATAACTAATCAACTCTGAAGCTGTCAGCTTGACACACTTCAAGTGCTCTTCCTAAACCACTTAGAACCTCACGGAATAACACCTTTCGTTGGTATGTCCATACATATGAGATTGTTGGTTTAGTTTTTCACATTGCTTATAGTCCTAAATGCTCATGTTGTTGTTCACAGTTTAACATTTGTATCCTTGAGCTCAATCCTAACTCTTTTGGCAAGCTTATATTATCCTTTGAGTGAGTGAAATACTGATGCAACTCACTGCATAGTTGATATTCTGAATATTTTAGACACGTTCTGCTCACATCCTAGTGAATGATCTGCATGGTGGAACACCTGCACAAATTAGCTCACGGCCTCATGCATTTCCTTGGCATACATTACATGTTATATTTTGGCTTAACACAGTCATAGGTTGGATCGTATGCTTAATTCATCACTGGTATAGACTGCTCATATTTCTCTGCACACTTGAAGTGAAAGTTTAATGGTTAATACTATGGTTTAAAAAAACTCATTATCTCACTGCCTAATTGATCCTTAAAGCTCACACACTCTATAATAGTTCGCAGTCATTTCTTTATCGTTTTCACATGCTTATGGGCTAAATTGTTCAGAGGTTTAAAGGCAGATCTTCGTTCTCATTTCATTACTGCTCACATGTGATGGTTTAATGCGTTCTTAGATTAACATCTCTTATTTCATTTCATATGAATGCTAATGTTCATGGTTTAGATTTTCTTAGTTTCTTTTGAGTTATATCTCTCTTCATTTTGAGCATTACCCCATGGGATATGGCACATGATTACATGGTTTAATTATCTTGCTAAATTTCCTTTCATATGGTGATGATCTAAATGGTTCTTATTGCTGTCATATTTATGCTAGTTCATTACATATGAATGCTGGTACATGTGGTGATATCTATCTTCAAACATTTCTGCTGTATCAAATGGTGATGTGACGACATTCTGCAAGCACTTATATTTCAGTTTCTGCTTCATTTTATCTTGTGGAACATGTTATGTTGATGGTGTAATCTGCTGTTTACATTCTGCTATATTCATGGTTATCTGATTACACTTCTGCAAGCAGCGATCTCATACACACATACGCTCTCGTCCTGCGCTAAATAAGATAAACTTGGACACTTAAAATTAACCCAAAACGAACCCAACA
>CBVK0100228922.1:0-23794 GCA_900067695.1 Picea abies | reverse complement strand
CTCTTCCGATCTCACGATTCATGCAGTGTCTTGGATGTCATTATCCTTATTGGTGGTTTCCTCCTTTGTTGGAATTTTTCCTTATTGGATTCTATTTAGAGGATCTTTTAAATGTACTACTTGCATCTGGTGCATGCAAAAGATGCATAGGGTCATTACTTCGTGAACATGTTCTTCATCTGAGTTCCTCCAAATCATCAAGCTATTTCTTTGTACCTCATGCCGATCGATGAGAGATGCCTTAATTCTCTCCTTTCAGTGGGTCCCCTTCCATCGACTTCATCTCATCTATTCTGGAAATGAGGCCTAGAGTCCTATGAGTACTTAGAGGCTTGCAATCATTAGTAGAAGGTTCTCCCTCTATCGACAGTTGGGAATACATCAATGTCCCTTGATCAATGGATTCTTCAAGTGTTCAACCTCAACGCCTTTATTCACACTTGTAATAATGTACTCAGTGCCTTGATACCTACTTCCAATATTGGTAGGTTGTATCATGTTTGTTAACGGTATACCTTAATGACCGGTAATCAAACAAACTCTCATTGTGTTTGACCTCAACTCCTTTATTCACATGATGTAGACTTGCACCTTTCGCAGATCGTGTAGAAGAATTGAAGACATCAGCTTATAGTAGCATCTTTCCTGAGTATTTGTTATCATTCATTGGACCAGTACCTATATGACTTCAATGATCATGGGAGATCAGATTGTACTCTATTGTATACAAATATCTTCAGATTGATTTTGAGACTAGTTTTCATTGGGCCTTGTTCGTGACTATGACAACCTATGGCATGTATCTACTTTGTGTTGCCTATTCATGGCCATGAACAATTGTTTGGCATATTTCCACATGGATCTGTAGTGTAATTCAAATTGGAAGTCATGTCTACAAAATCATTATGGTTTGTAATATTCTCATGAGCAACTAGTTCGTCCAATTGGATCTCAATTACTCCACTTATGAGAATTATAATGTATTACAGCCATCCCAGGTACTCCTGCGACCTCACACATTAGGGGGCATCTTTTATAGTAATATTTATCTCACCCCATGCAACTTGCTCAGAAGGCCTTTTCCATTTCCCTATGAAGACTTGAAGTCCAACTGGATCTCGATTACTCCACTTATGAGAATTATAATGTATTACAGCCATCCTAGGTACTCCTGCGACCTCACACATTAGGGGGCATCTTTTATAGTAATATTTATCTCACCCCATGCACCTTGCTCAGAAGGCCTTTTCCATTTCCCTATGCAGACTTGAAGTCCCCTTTTCCACTTCCCAGAGCTAAAAATCATATTTTTCCATATATACATGCCCTATCAGTTATACAACATGCGTATACGCAAGTTGTACTACTACATCCCGGGTACATTAGGTTCGATGCTCAAAATTAAAAATGGTGTCGGGTTTCCATGTTACATCACGAGATCCATGATCCTTGACCTTCCATATACTGGAAACATTATGATTCAGCCCTTTAGTTCCATTTGAAGACTATAAATTGGGCCATATCCAAACCATGGAAGAGCATAAAATTCAACTTTTGAGAGAAAAGTTACTCTAGAGAAATTATTCACTTCATATCGAGTCTGCATCCCTTTTTCCTTTAAAGTCTGAACACATTGTTCAACCCCCAATCTCTTCCCTCTTTGATGGAGAACCTCATTGTCTCTCTTATATGAGCTTGTCTTTGGTGGAGGATCGAAGTGGCGGAGGCTAAGATAGAAGGGACTTAGTTTGTCGGTTCTGATATGTGCCGACACAGAAGTTTTTCACTTGTATACTTTTGTTGATCATATTTTAATAGAAATACTCTTTTCTCGTCTAATTAATATCTTGCAAATATTTGAATTGTTATTCTATGGGCATATTTGTTATGAATTTTGATGGATTGTGCTATTATATGTCCTAACTTTATATATTATCGCCATATGCTTGTGTATCTTGGTTGTTAAGGACAAGTTGTAGGTATAAATCTTTGAGTCAAGTGCTCAACAATGGTCTTCATCGAATGTCCAGATGAGGTATGATCTTTATCCTGTCTTGTTAGCATTTTCATTTATATAGCATACTTGGGATTAGAGTTGATTTCTGCAGTCATTCCATCTGTTGTGGTTTACCCCTTGACATAGAGTGATTTTCCTCATAACAGGTATAAAGAACGCGCAAAACGAACACCCTAGTCAAATGTTATGACCATTTTACGAAAGCCAATTTTTTATGTATTGAAGGAGTTAATACAAACTCCTTTGCCCTGCTATCAGAGGAGTTGATGTCACCTCCTCTGACTTGCATCAGAAAATTTGATGGTAACTTCTCTGAATTGCATCGGAGGAGTTGATGGGAACTCCTCCGATGCACATCAGAGGAGTTGATGGGAACTCCTCTGATTTGCGTTAGATGCCAAGTCATGAACTTTGTCAAGTGAAATATGAAAGTTGAGTTATGAAATTTATCAAATGATCATGTTGACACACACTCATATACGCTATCTGGGAAAGTGGTCATTTCAAATTGAAAGTCTAATCTCTGTCTTTGTATTATTGTTATTCATGCATTATTCATGCATTGAGGAATCACTTAGCTTAAGTTGTCGTACTTTGATCTTGGTTTCATGTGATGATGCTTAGTTTGAATGTGATGTTAAACAAGTTTATGGAAGAGATGAAAATTTGAAAAATAAAAAAAAATGCTAAAATGGAGTTTATCTCTACCTCACTTCTTAAACTTAAGCATAATCATTAAAATATTCCAAAAAAATTAAACACAAGGGGACATGAGCGCTCCCCTCCCCTCCTTTCACGTTTCCATGGCACACTAAATTATGATGAGTATAATAGTAAAAGGTGTGGGATGCCACGTCCCTTCGCTACCATACTCCATTCAATCTTTGGAGGGTTCGTGGATCCCCCTTCCTTCACCATTAAAAAAAAATATGACGAACACCAAACTTGTTCATATGTTTCAAGAAATATACATATACGTGCTTGATTTTCCACTTAAATCACATGATAACCCATGAGTTTGAAACTATCGGAGGAGTTACTTTTATCGTTGCCGAGTGTGAGTCGACACACTTCTTGTTAACTCTTCCGAGTGCTCTCGGGGCACTTGTTATTAACTCGTCCGACTGCTATGGGAGAACTTCTTGTTAACTCATCCGAGTGTTATTGGAGCACTTTTTCTTAAGTGTCCCAAACACTATAGACGTAATTGATATTAACTTCTTCAAGTACACGAGTTAATGTGGTCGTTGGTCATATTGCTAAAGGGGAATCAAAGTTTGTTGTATGTTTTATTTAGAGTTGGGGGAACACGTCTTTTCACTCCATTTTTTTTTTTAATGCGTAGTACCATGGAAGGGGAGGGACCACGTGGTTCATGCTTCTCCAATTTCACTTCATATTTATGGTATATTAGCATATTCACGATGGTATATGGTTCATGCTTCTCCAATTTCACTTCATATTTATGGTATATTAGCATATTCACGATGGTATATTAGCATATTTACGAAGTAGGTGAAAGGAAACACCGAAGTGAATTAGGGTGAGGGTATATTGAGATTGACGGTATATTGAGGTGATGGGGTGATATTATGTAAAACTATTATGTTTTGCATAATATCACCCACCCCGTATGTTTTGCATAATATCACCAAGACCCCACCCCACCATCATATAATATGTTTTACATAATATAACCATCATCCCCACATACACCATTGTTTAAAGATCATGATATTTTGTTTTTGGATGTTGTGTTAAATCTTTGTAGTATGTATGAATTGGCATTTGTGAGCAATGTTAAAACAAAGAGGTAGGTCTCTTAGTTTTTTTTTTATAGTGGAGAGCTTGTAGTAAATTGCCATTCATCTTCTTAGTTATCTTTATTTCTATTTAAGAGATAAATAATAAAGCAATTTCCATTCAAATATATAAGAACTCCCTAAATGAAGTCACTTGTTCAAAACCTCTAAAGACACCTAAAATCAAACCATGTTAAAAGCTAATGTGACAAGTCAAAAATATTTAACTAACAAAAAACATTTAAATTTAAATATATGAAAGAAAATGTAATAATTATATTAAAAATTTCATATAAACATTTAAATATGTGAAAAAATTAGTAAAAAAACTTAATAATTATATAATCCATTTTTAAATGTTACAATATAAATTATTTAATTGGTATTTCTCACATAAAATATTAATAATATAGAAATAAAATATATTTATGTACTTAAAAAAAATATAAATAGAGAGAAAAAAATCTTTTACTTATATATATGAAATTATTTTATAACTTTAAAACTAATTAATCATTATAACTACTTTATGAAAAACTTCACAATTAATCGTTATAACTACTCCATTAAAAAACCTCCAACAAACATTAAAACCAAGAATTAAACTAATTTTGTATTTCGTCACCTATTCCTAAAATTGCAGGCAAACAAATAACAATTCGCTCTTCTTGTGTGATAAAGGAACCTTATTTGATTCAAGTTTTAAATAATTTGGCCAATGCAAATGGCAGCTCTTCCCACAATGAAAAAACCCTTCATATACAGACAAACAACTAACAATTAAATACATATCTCAACCTTATCTAAAGATAAATGGTGTCTTGGTTTCGTTTCTTTAATAAAAACCATTAGAAGTGGACTCAAACTCTCATTTCCTTTCTCATTTCCTTAATATAAACCATCAACCTACTAAATTTAACTAAGGCTAAGGAATTCTAAAAGGACAACTAATTGACTAATTAATACATTTATATTTAACCAAATTATAAAATTAATAACTATAATTCTATTTTTTTTTAAAGACAAACACAATCAGAGATGTATATATATTTTATTGACTTTCTTATTATATCCACATATCTATTTATAAAACATAAAAGAATATATAGATTCAAACTAAGATATAGACTATATTTCAGATATGGGATGCTTGTACCAATGAACCTGCTAAAAACACGCATTGAGCTCTACCCATATTAGCCTTTGAAAAGCTAGAGATCCACTACTCGCTAGTCCAACTCTAACGTGTTTATATCATTCCTTTGAACGGGTGGAGGCTTCCACAACAACACCAAATAAGCTAATTTCATCTATATCACAATAGCAATAATGTCAGGACATTGTGTTGGGACATACGGTTTCGAAGACCTTATTCATCTCGTCAATGAAAATGAGTCCTCATAGTCTCATTGGGTCTTGCCTCCTTCTCTGTTTGGTTTCCATGAGTGTAATCTAATGATGCTTCACATGAAACAAGTTTGAGAGCATAAAACAAAATCATGAAAAAGAGCTTATTGTAAATACTTGAATATATATTATGGATATATATTATGGATGAAGAAATTTTTTTACCAGATAAAAAAGAATAACTTCTACTAATCATTTTGTCATAAATTAAAAAGTCTTTACAAACAATATCAAATGAAAAATGTTAACAAGATTCAACTGTGAGATTAAATGTAAATACCACTGCTATAACTATAGCATCTCTTGTAATGTCAACATAAGATATTGTGTTGGGACATATGGTTTCCAAGACCTTCTTTATTTGGTCAATGAAATCAAATACTTTCAGAGTTTTATTGGGTCTTTCCTGCTTCTCTACTTGGTTTCTCTATTTGGTTTTCATGAGTGGAATCTACCAGCAGAGATGTATCACACCAATAACAAAACAAAATTATGATAAAAATCTTATTGTGAATACTTAATATACTTGAATATATATCATGGATGAAGCAAATTGTTTACTAGGTAAAAAGGAATAACATTTACTTAATTACATAGAAAAACAAGTGATAATGGATTTTTGAACAAAGAGCAATTAACAATACTTGAAATATATATATATATATATATTGAATAATTTGATATTAATTTAGATGGATTCAATATTTCTCTGTTGGTGTATATTATAATAGGAGAGCCCATACTTTTTAAAACACAAAAATAATTAATAATTAATTAAAAGCAAAATATGAAGCATGCAAGTTACACTTTAAGAAAATGAAAGTAAAGGCACTATGCTCATTTATGTTGTTAATTGAAAATATAGAATGTAAATCCATTTATAGATATAGGGAGCCATATTCTATTCAATTTAGTGTTTATGCGGTGTTGATTTTCATTTATGTTGTCAATTGAAAATATAAAATGTAAATCCATTTATAGATATAGGGAGCCATATTCTATTCAATTTAATGTTTATGCGGTGTTGATTTTCATTTATGTCGTCAATTGAAAATATAGAATGTAAATCCATTTATAGATATATGAAGCCAGATTCTATTCAATTTAGTGTTTATGCGGTGTTCAATTTAGTGTTTATGCGTTGTTGATTTCCATAAACACTTGAGCCTATTACATAACTTTTTATTGGAGAGGGATCAAAAGATTTTATAACTTTTTATTCTATAACATATTACATTGTAATATGTTATAACATATTACATTGTAATATGTAGTAACATATTACATTGTTGTTATAACATATTACAATGTAATATGTAATACATATTACATTGTCCTATATTATTGAGCTATGAATAAAGAAAAGTATTAAGATCTGAATAAGAAAAAGTCTTAAGAACACGATTCTATTTTAAAAAAGGAAAAAAAATGTTCATCTCAGGATATACATAGAGAAAAGATAACGAGGAAAGTACGGACAATAAGGATTAGCACATTAGTACACCTATTATTCGGATTCGTCCTGACAAGCACATTAAAATTCATAATAAATCTACTCTGAATTTTTTTTTTTCATAATAAACAAATGATAAGAGATCAAATAGGCATACTTGCAACAAGTTTACAAAATCAGTTGAGCATCTAAGTTGTAATGGCTTTTGCATTGAATGAAACTCTTACTTGACATTATCTCTCGCAAATTCCTTGGTTTGATTTCACATTCTAATTCTAGGACTCCAATGTGGTAATGATTCGACCTGGAGGTAATAGCCCATATCGGATCTGTACCTAGGCCTATAGCTAATGAAATCTTCATCTTCATACTCCATAGTATCATCAAACTCCAGACCACAGTTTTGGTTAAGTCTTTCAATGCAATCATGAACGTCGTCAAAAAAACCTTATCCCTCTCGTGCTCGAATAGCTAGTTCTTTGTCTTCTCCCACAAAGAAACAACCGTTGTCCAAAAACATCTCCTTCTCTTTGAACTTCAAAGCTTTTTAACTCCATTTTAGTGCATTTAGTACATACTATGTTTTTGGCAATGGCAGTCCTTGATAGAACCTTACTAAATAGAGAAAATAGACAAAAGATCTATTTAGCACGTTTTCTCAGCAATGGATTTACATGTATTGGGTAGTATCCATGGGTCTGGGGTCGGATATCTGTCTAAACTAGTGGGGTAGCAGCCACCAGTGGGGTAGCATCCACCTATCGAACAATACACAATTTGGAGTCGGCGAAGAAAAAAACACGTGGAAAGAAAAGATTGGTTATTCGTTGAATAAAAGATGGCAAGTTGTTACAGGGTTTGGACAGACAACGAAGGCATGGAGAGAAACCTCCCCTTAAAGAACACCTTCAGTGTAATTAAAAGCTTCATTTCATACTCCTAAACCAATGTATGCTCATTTATTGTCTTGAAAATTTGCATATGTGTTAAATCATATATATATATATATATATATATATCCAAACCATGTAATTGATTTTTTTTTCTTTTTTTAAAAGATTGAATTTAAATCAATTTAAATTAAATGATTTTAAATTGAAATAAATTTAGTTCAATATAATTGGTTTGTGCATGGGCGTAAAATGGAGAATATTAACATGATGTTTCTCAATTCATAACTTACACATATAACGTTAGATCAAGGTATCATTTTTTTCGATGCAGAGAGACAATTTCAGTGAGACAACTGGATATGTCATTCAAGTATTCTATCGATGTCCTGGCTGTTGAGGCTAACTAGGATAAAAATCCTTGGTGATCATTTTGTAACTTCTGAGCCTCATAATTTGATTTTTTCAGTTGCGTTGGAATCTTAATGGAGAGAATAATACAATTGGCCTATTTTAGGGATAAAAACTTCACTTCGACAGACATTGAAAAATTGTGCCCAAAGGAATTTTTTAATGAAAGTTTGGGTCCCGCATTCTTTGTTTCTTCACCCAAATTTAGTTTCGTTAGTTGCTGGGTCATTTGTGATGTACAAGATCCTGATACACCCATTGAGATTGAGTTTATGCATTAATAGTAAAAAGTTATAAATCCACCAAAACTGCCAACTACATCTAATGTGCTTAGCACTGTCTAGGAGCTGAAAGGACGAAATTTCTCCCAAAGTGCATTTCAAAAAAAACACAATACCTACGATTGTTTTTATTAACCCATATGATGCTAGGAGAGTCTTCCACAATGAATATTTAGTTGTAACATCAAGAAACACAAAAAAACAAGCTAGTACAATGTGCATGAAGAAAGCCACTGGGAACACTAAAACTTGATAATGACTGTGATCTAAACCGAATCCGGTGAGATAGGAAATTATTGACCAACTGTCTAGATAGGCGTGGAGATTTTAGTTATTATAAATGTAAGGAGATTGAGTGGTGAACGAAAGAAGAAGGTATCCAAGTTGGGAGGGGGAAGAGATAAGCCTCAAGGAGAAAGTGGGCTATGTTGACTTGGTCGGCATTGGCGAGAGGGAGTAGGTGTTCATTGATGCACTTGAAAACGACAAGGGGTTGACATATTCCATTGATGCATTTTTCGATGGGAGAGGGAAACTTGTCAATGGGTAGTGCATCAAGAATGAAGAGGTGAACCTCATTAATAAGTAATGTAACGAAGCAGAAGGGAGGGAGAGTGATTGTTATGTGATGAAATGATGTAAGTAGAAGTGAGTCCGCTCGTGAAAGGAATTGATCAAGTTGGCTATTGGTGGCCACCCACCTATTCCAATTGGCTCCTCTTGTCCATTTTTAGTTCAACATGTTCTTATGTACTTCTTTGTAATTGTGGTTTCTACACTTATGGGGTTGTTGGAATACCTACACATATTCCAGGTGGATATTGGTGGCCTCTCACCTAATTCAACTGGCTTATTTTTTATGTTTTCATGTCAGCGCATCTTGTTTTACTTCCAGGGCCATTTTGGAAGCCTAAACAATTTTTTTTGGCTCTCCACAGTCAAATTGTAGATGGAGTTAGAGTTTGATGGTGGAATGTGTACTTCTCCGAAACACCTTTCCAACGGGGTATCATGCGCCTAAAACAAAGTTCGCATGAAAAAGTTACGACACGGGGAAGTTGAAGTACCAACTTACCCATAGGGACCCATATGACTTTTGACGTTTCACCTCCTAGGGTTGGTTTTTTGAATGTCCTAGGGTTTTGGCATTGATGAGTAATATCAAAAATTCATCTAGAGCCTCATTGTAATTCATTTTTCTCTGACAGATTCGCATAGCAACCACATCTTTTCTTAGAGATAGCTACCACAATTTGAGCAAGTGTTTCAATTCTACAGTTTTATAGTTTCAACCTATTTCATTATTCAATAGAAGATATTGTTCATTGGATATCTGTGTTATTATTAATATCTTTGTGTTTATTATATTTAGTTTTTTGTTCATTTCATTACGCTCCTAAATATGGATCAGGCGTGTGTGTGATGAATATAATAATATGACTAATATCGATGAGAAATCATTGGTCATGTGAACTTCATCGATGATGAAGATGTGTTTCAATGATGTTTGGTGGAAGCACGATGGTGCATTAGCTAATTTCAAAGGGAGGTGGATGATGAATTGATGGAAAAAAAAATGGTGTGTCAATGCAAAGGTGGAAGAAGGGTGTGTGCATCGATACATTATGTATCAATGAAAGAAGAGGGGACTTGCCAAAGTGTGGATCGTCGGGCATAAGTGATCTAAGGAGTAACTAGAAATAAAAAGGTGATGTAGGGTGAGGAGAAATTAGGCATAGCTATTTGCATGATGGAGAGAGAAAGAGAGTAAAGGGGGGCGGGCAATTTATTGTCTTGGATAGAGGCTAAGACAAGAAAATTGGGAGGTTGTTATGTGGGCACAATAGGATGACAATAAAGGAAAATATTGTCGGAGGAAGACTTCCTGGTACTAGAGGAATCGAATGGTCATGGGTGTTGCAGGAAGGGGGAATTCCATGGGGAGTGTTAAAAATAGCTTGGTGTTGGGAGACTATAGATTGGAGGTGAGGGTGAAAAGAGAGTGTCTCAATGGCATGAATGGAATGGAGTTGGTAAATAATGCTAGAATGACCTTTTTGAGTATCTTTTCCATTCGTCGGGAACTCATAATCTTAGGTGAGTCTGTTGTGATTCCTTGGAACTTTGATTCTTGTCCCTCCTATTGAAATTTCATGGTTAGGTCCTTAAAGTCCATGAGGATGGGGCCAAGAGTGTTTAACCATGTAACACCAAGCATAATTTCACAACCACACATGTTGATAGAAAACATATGAAATTAAGGTGGTATTGACCAAATTCTAGGTGCACATTTTCATAACACCCACCACATTTCATGGAGCTGCGATTGACAATCACAATGTGAAAATGGTTGACTACACATATAAAACAATTGATTTCCTCATAAATGTGACGATGAATAAAATTATGGGTGCTTCTAATTTGAACGAGGATTATGACTTTCCTATGCTTAATGTAGCTAAATAGCTTGAGGTTTTGGGGAGTAGAGAAGCCAGTGAGGGAATGCAACGAAATCAACGGTTCAATTTCCGGTCGATCATAAGGAGAAGTAGGATCATCTTCTTGGGGTAGCTTTTCCATAGGGGAAACTTTGGCCTCCTCATCAACAACATCCTCAAAAATGGCCATAAAAATATTCTTTTCTTTACACTTGTTCCCCGAAAAATATTTGTCATCACTATTATAGCAAAGACCCTTGAATTGGCCTTCAACAATTTATGCCCAAGTTAATTTTTGGATCTTGAGAGGAGTGGAATGAGGGATAGGATTGGTAGGTATAGGGTGAGGGATAAAAGAGCGCTTTCTATTATGGGAAAACACAACATGGTGTTCTTCCTTGACATGCTTGGTAGAATCAAGTCTAGGGGGAGAACCATGAGGACATGGGATCATATTTCATCCTTTAGGCCACTAATAAATAATTCACTGAAGAAGGAATGGGACATTCTCTCTATTCTAAAAGAAAAGTGCTCAAATTTGGCGATAAAGTCTTCCACAGTTCCTGGCTTTTTCAACTTGGTCAAACAACCCAAATAGTGTGTGTCGGTGTCAAAGAATTCATAAAGTTCAACCACAAACTATGTCCAAGAAACATACCCTTGGTGTGAATTTGTATGTCATTTCCACCATTTCCATTGTTCAGGATGAATATAGAGGACACCATAATGAATTTTGGCCAACTTATTAGTGATTCCATGTAAGGAGAAGTAATGTTCCATTTGAGTTACCCAGTCAGTGGGATCCAAGCCATCAAATTTGTTCACCTCCACTCTCGGAAGACGCAGATCATGATGAAGGTGGTTGGAATGAAAATCCTATGAATTGGAGGAAGAGACACCTTCTAGGTTATTAGGTTGCTCAGATGAGGTAAGGCCTCTAGGAATATTCAATAATTCAGTGATCTTGGAAGCAAATGATTCAATATGGTGATCTATGTGGGCATTGATGTCCTATTTAATGTCCTCCATTTTGGCCTCTATGGTGGAATTCATGGAGGAATTGATGGTGGACATATTGTCATTGATTTGTCTAATTTCCTTCAAGGTTGTGGAGATATCAGATGATAGGGCATTGAGGTAGTTTTCAAGTTCTTGGTTGCGGGTTTGGGCCATGGTGAAAAGGAAAAGAAAGAATGGGGTAGGTGGGTCTGCAAAAAAATTGGTTACTAGTGAAGGGTACCACTATGATAAGTGAAAATAGAGTAATCCAATGGAATAGGTGGCGAATAAGGGTGTCAGGAAGGGTGGGTGGGTCCATGGAAAAGAAAAAGGATTACAAGTGATAGGAATCACTGCGACAAGGGTGAAGAGAAGATTCCAATGCGATAATTATCAAATAAGGGTGTGGATGGGAAGACTATATTTTTTTCTTTTAATCCTATGGAGTTATACTCTGGCTTGAAGAATACTACAGTGACAAAATTCCCAAATAGTTAACAGGGAAAATTATGTAAGAATTCCACAATTGAGATGCAGGAGGTTGGGTTGCATGGAAAAATATACCTTTCATTCTTTTTATTTTTTGTTCTATTCCCATGGGTTAGGGCTTGTACAGGTCCTACATAAAATATTTTTCCCTATGCTATATATCTCTATTTCATGTGTGAGGTTGAACAATAGTACTCGATCCAATATCTCAGGGAACCAACTAAGGAGGTTCAACCGTACCCTTAGTTGCACTACCCAATTTCCTTGGTACTAGAGAGTATATTCCCAAGTGTTTTTCTTAGTGTCACTATAGCAGTGAGGCAGCTGATCGAATGATCTAGAGTTGGTTTTAGGAAACCTAGGGGAATCCTTATATACCTGATGGTATGTGGGACCGATGGTCATGTACAAATTTTGTATGATGTGGTACTACTCGAAGGGGTGCCAACATGGGCTATATAGGTTTCCAACAAGGTGAAACATTTGTTTCTAGTAACCCCGTGATTTTCTTATTTATTTCCTGCATGTATTCTTCCTCGGCCACAATTTTACACATCGAATGATAGATCTTTGTTCTTTAAAGATGTCGACAGTACACGTCTCTAACCCTGAAAAAAAAATACTCACAATTTTTGTAGAGGAAAGAGATTTGATGCCACTTGTAAGGTTCCAGATGTATTATAATAAGTAGAAACAAAAATATTGCACCAAATACTAGCGGAACAATTAAATATAGAGAATCAAAACACCAAAAATGTTACCTTTATTGATAGGAATCCAAGTTCACTTGCCTCTTCAAGGGGGAAACCTCGAGAAGAGAAGAAATCTATTACAATAGTTCTCAAGACAATATTTTCTCATTCCTTCTACTACTATTTATACTAATTCTATCTTCTAAAGAACATTCTAGAGGAAGATCTTTCTAGAAGAGAAAGCTTCTATTAAGTATCCTTACATTAGAATTGTTCACATTATTAAATAGGACTTATTAACCAACATCATCCTTTATAACATGGAAAATATATTATTCTACCTACGTGAGGGGTTAGGGTGGTTAGGTCCCTAACAATAAATGTCCTACAAATATGGTATCCCTATCTAAAATTATACTTTTAGGAAGTCCATGCAACCTCACAACATCTTTGGAGAATATATTTGCCACATGAGTTGCATCACTTATTTTAAGACAAGGTATAAATTGAGCCATCTTTGAAAATATGTCCAAAATAACTAATATGGAGTCATTACCTCTTTTAGTCTCAGGTAAAACCAATACACAATCCATGCTCATAGAATTCCAAGGTCTTTTTGGAATTGGTAAAGGTTGATACAAGCCTATATTTTGACTTATTCCTTTAGCATGCTAACAAATTCTACACTTATCCAAAAATATTTTTACATCATCCCTCATACCTGGACAATAGTACAAGTTGCTAAGATGAGAATAAGTCTTATCCTGTCCAAAGTGTCTATATAATCCTCCACTATGCTTCTCTTGTAACAAATTGTCTCTCATGGAGCATACCTGGCCAATAGTACAGATTGGTAAGCCAAGAATAAGTCTTATCCTATCCAAAGTGTCTATCTAATCCTCCACTATGCTTCTCTTGTAACAAATTTTTCTCATGGAGCACTTTGAAATACAAAGTTGGCTACCCTTGAATAATATTCCTTCCTATAGCATGTACTTGATCCATGGGATTCCATCCTCAAGTGGTTAGTTGTTACTAATGTCATTAAATTAAGGGATTTTTTGGAGTAGTGTAGTACACTTATGAAATATCATAGCATCCTTTTTACCAATAGTTTCACCACTTCATGCTATAAAAACCAATGATAAGAGTTTCTCTAGTGGGGAAAGAGTCAATAGAAATATTTTGAACAAATGAAATGGAAGATAATTCAAGTATCATTCCTTGCATTACATATGTTGTAAAATCCTTTTGATATGGATTCAGATGCAAGTGGATATGCTATTGGAGAGGCCTTTTTGCAAGGATGTAAGTTGGTATGCTATCATGATGAAATGTTTCATGGGGGGGTCCTAAAGTACCCTATATATGATAAGAAAATCTATGTCTAGGTTCAAGTTGTTAAAAAGTGGACGAACTATCTGAGGGGAAAGGAAACCATTATCTGCATTGATCACCAACCATTGCAATATTTGTAGGTCCATAGTAAGCTTCAACAAATCATACATTACAAGTGGATGGGGTTTTTGTAGCAGTTTCATCTAGTCATCAAATATAAGAAGGGAAACAATAATAAGTTGGAAAGCATTCTTTAAAGGTCACCCACATCTAAGATTACAACTTTTGGAACTATTTTGCGCATGGAGGATTTTACCCATGATGCATATAAAGAGGCATACGTAGAAGATGATTAAAATAAAGAAGTATTTCAGTAGCTACAAGGCCAAATTCATGTAGAAAAAGGTGATGATAAGGCTAACTATCATTTATAAAATGGGATTATCTACAATCTATATAAGCTTTGTGTTCCTAAAGGTGAAAAATTGCATCTTATCAAAGAGGTTCACACCTTCAAGGTTGTCAAACGTTTTGGTTTTGGAAAGACAATTGATAACTTATAAAGGTATGTGTAATGCAAGAAGATGTAGCTTGATGTATTTGAAGATGCATACATTATTTTACTTGCAACACCAATAATAGGAAGAAAGGTTTATACCATCCCTTACCTTACTGACTCGGCCCAAGGAAATAATTTCCATAGATTTTGTGGGTAGTTTTCCATCAACCTGGAAGGGACATGGCTATTTTTTCAATGAAATATGCATTCTTATGTCTTTTAAAAATACCATGAAAGGACAAGAAAAAATAAAAAAATGTCCTTTTAATGGCTTTGGGTGCACTTTAGGGTAGAAAGGAGCATCACCTCATACAGAGATACCAGATTTCTTAGTGCCTTTTGGACTACACTTTTGGAGAAGATGGACACCAAGTTGAAGAGATATACAAATTTCCATCTACAGAAAGATGGGCATGCATAATTAGAAAACAAGAATTTGGTTCAAAGTTTGAGGGGTTACAACTAGAAGTATCCAAATATTTGAGATGAAAATATGATTTATATTCAACACTCTTATAACGAAGCAGTTCATACTTCTACTAGTAAGTCCCCTTTCAAAACTTACTTTGGTTATTTTCCACCTTACCCTTGATGTTGGATATAGACATCAAAGATGAGTGAGGGAAGACATCACACAAGAAGCATGGAAATAAGTGACATTTGTTAAAAATATTAGGTAAATATATTTGCAACTACAAGAGATACTGAAGAAGTCACGGGATAGGTACAAGGGCTACCATCATTATCACATAATTGAGAAAACATTCAACATGAGAGATAGAGTTTGGTTGTAGATGAACAGGAAAATGATATAGGTTCATAGTAAAAAGATCAAGGCTCTATAATATGGCCCATCGATACATTGGATATGGTGGGTTATAATGCCTACAAACTAATTCTACATCCATATATGTGCATGTACTTAGTAGTGAATGTGGAAAATTTGAAACTCTATGAGCCTTCCATGTTGGATAAGGAAATTGAGAAGTAGGTCCTACCTATAGAGGACTTAGAACCAAAATATCAGGAAGAGTTGGTAGAAGATACATTTTTACAGAAGAAGTCCATAACTACCAGATAGAAGCAACATGATGTTTGAGAAATCAGGTTTAAAGGAAAACTTCCACACAATTTCAGTTTTTACATAGAGAGAGAATGACAAATTGTGATCATTCATTAAATATTTAAATTTCATTTAGATTGGTCTTGAGAAAACCAATCAATATTTCAATATATTTATAGTGACAAAATGGCTATGATAAGCCATATTTTAGCAAGAGATCATCAAAAACCCATTATAACCCTCAAACAAATGGAGATGATTAAAAACCCTCTATAACCCTCAAACACATGGAACTTACACAAGTGTTCTTGTTGTTAAAAAACATTTCCATTTCTTAAAGAACATAAAAATATAACTGAAAACACTAGCAACAAACAAGCTAGTGGGTGCCATGAAACTCTACAATGGTAGAAGAAATTTATGAACGTATTCAATCAGTAATAGGTTTTCTAATGACTTTAATGTGCTACTCAATATTGAGGAATTATTAATCTCTCTATGAGTCTCTCTCATGTCTATGTTTGTTTAACTTCCTATAGTTTTGTTCTTTATATTTTATTTTTCCATTATTATATTAGTTTAACCAATGTTTACCTACTTGTTATATTTTAATACTATATTTATAAGTTTAGTGTAGTTATAAATCAAGATTAGACAAGTTGTTACTTCAATCTAATTTTTAAGAGCCAAAAATCATGTTTAAAAAACTGTAAGTTAAAACCAACTTTAGCATTCCATATCAAAAGAGAGTACACATCATGTATTTAAATGTGAAATAAATAAAGAGAGGTGGAAGGTGTAAGGTTAATGAGCAAGCTCTTTGATAAGAAGAACACGTTAATGCATTAGTTGTTTATAGGTCCCTTTAATCTCTATTGCAAAGGAGGATGGAGAATTTCAAAGCAAGTTTTAGAGGCAAGAGTGGGGAGAGATCCAAGGATTGATACACAATGGGAAGCTTTATGGAAGAAACTTCAGAACAAATAAATATGGGAACTTTAATTTAGACATTAGATTTATAGTATAGTGTAATTGTAAGATTGGGTATCTCAGGTTTAAGTTGTCTAAGTCAATTATAATGTATTATGGGGAAGAGGGGGTTATGGGGTTCAAACCTAGGACATGGGAATATAGATAACACTATTAAATATCCTCTTCAAGTTGGTCAAGTTTACAACAATACTATTCAATATCCTCTTCAAGTTGGTCAACTTTCCACTAAGGTTTGAGCCTTGAGTTCCAACTATATTTTTTTTTTTCTAGTTTATAGAAAGTGATACCAATAGTTTTCAACATTGATGGGTGTTTTTAATTCTACCATAATTGAATTTATTCACACCTCCATGTTCATTAAGGTCTTCGATCATAGGTTCAATATTCATCTTACATTTCGTGCATCCTATAAATATCAAGAACCCAATAATTCCTTTCTTTCCTTAACACTTTCCATGCTTCTTTGTGAACAAACAATATTTTCTCATGTAAATCATTTGGGTTTCAAAATTTGTCCTTCAGGACATTTAGGAAAGGAGATTATCATAAAACAATTTAGTTAGTCTCTAGGAAAACAAATGATCACTTTCATTTTTTTATGCTAACATCAAGGAAAGGATTTAATGAACTTATCTGAACCATTTGATCGCCTCTCTACAATGAAAACTCTTCTTTCCCTAGTCATATAAAGCTTAGTGAATGAAATTTTGGTTGTCAATACTTCTCATGGAACCTAGCATCCGAGAATTATTATTTTCTAGAGGGGAGAAGGCATAGCTAAATTGCCAAGTCGGGAATTGGAAATGGAACCATCTGTCATGGATCTTCCAAAAACCAGCACTTGTGGAGAATTTTGTGGAGATTGTAATGTTCTTGGTGCCCTTTGTTGATGTTTAGACAACATCAGGAAGACTTTCTTACACACACACACACACACACACACACACACACACACACACACATATATATATGAAAATAGATGAAAAATGAGCATTTAAAAAAAATAATGTGGAAACATTGTGGATTGAAAAAATTAAAATATCAAAAATCAGCTAAAAATAGAGAGGGGGTGCTATCGGTAGCACCATTTTTAATAACAAGGTAAATAATTGGACCCCACAAAAAATGAGAACTCTGGAGAGTTCTTGTTAAGTTGGTAACTATGTTAAAAAGGAACCGCAAACCACGAGCTGAGAAGAAGGGAAAGAACCAAGAACCAAGAACCCACACTAGATCGATGCACCCACGAGGGAAGAACCACCATGGGAAGAGAAAACAACATAGAGAAATCCCAAGAGACCCAGGCCGAGAGATGGCATATGACATACATCCAAAGAGAACATTAAAGAGGGACTCACCAGGTTAGAGAGGCATCCGGTCCTCTCAAAAAAAAAAGAGGGTCCAAAAAACTCCAAACCCTAGCTGGAAAAAGTTTGAATATTGACTTTAAAACTTTGAAACTAGGGACACGAAGCCCATGGAATGCATCAAAGACTGACAGTGACCCCGATACCAGAGAGGGAGGTGGGATGTAGAAAAAACATACTCTTGCAGAATAGGAATCCTCTCGGGGGGAAATATAGATCTCAGAGGGAAAAACACCTCGTGGAACCCCCGAAGATGCACCCTAAAGAAATGGCTGTAGCTCATAACCAATAATGGATCTACTCCAACAACAGGATCTGCTCGCATTACCACCGAAGGGAACGTATCCGGGTGTAAGATGCAGTCTAATAAAAACAAAATAACTAGTGAGAAGAAGATACAACACCAAAGAGACTGCGAACCACTGCCTCCATCAAGAGAAAGCCTGATCCACGCACCAGGAATGATCGAAAGGAAAATAGAAAGTCTCCCCACAGGAAAACCATGGAAGAATGGCACCATAGAAAGGAGATAATTTCGTGGTGTAGTAGTCTGCAGGGAGGAGAACGTTGTTGGACTAGAAGCGTGCAGAGGCGATAGAGGAGAAAGTGAAAGCGAGGGGTTTGCGGCTAGGGAAACCCTACCCACACACCCTCTGATTGAGTCTTCAATCCTTGTAAAATATTTTTCATTGGGGTATCATTGTTTATATGCACATTGAGGTGTATTTTATGCTCCTTATAGGTGCACCCATAAAAATACTTGTGCAAAAACCTTCGGTTGTCACCCACCTCTCAGGCTCTGTTGTATAAATTGAGAAATGATCAATTTTTCAAGGTTCCTATAAACCTCCACTACAAGGCACTCTTCTTCTAGTGGATTATTATGGATTTCTTTTTTTTAGGGAAATGACAGTGCTAGAAAATGACAATCAACATTTTTAATCCCCTTCCTAAACCTGAACTACATGATAGTACACATAAAACAAATCATATGTATTGCACCCAAAGGGATGCATCAACAAGGGTAAATAATTTTTTCAAGTCAAAAGGAGTGAAGTAGTTTTCCTGATAAAGGAGATAAATGAGAGAAGTCACCTTCCCAACATAGGAGGTGAAGGAGAAAAGCTTCTTTACCGATAGAGGAAGGGAAGCGGATCTTAATATCTAAAAATTGATAAAATTGGAGACTTTAACACTGCTAGAAAAACACATAATACAAACTTCAATACTAGTATGGATTCATATGGATTTTTTTCTCTAGGTCATGTAGAGGAAAAATAACAGGTATTTTACTATTCAACATCCCTTACAAAAACAATATTTAGAGAGAGAATTATATCGTTATGAGTGAAATATTAAGAAAGTGAAATTAAACAATCAAAAAGTTGTAAGCACATTGGAGACCTCCCAAACCACGACAAATACATGGGTACATGATAAGAACAATGTTTCTTTTGAGCCCTAAGCTTGGCCTTCTCAAAATCCCTAAATAAAACCAATGGTCTAAGAAAATTTGGTTTCATATCATGCCAATCCCAACAATTGCCAAATCAGGGTGGTAAAAAAATGCCAATCTCAACAACTACCAAATGAAGGTAGTTAAAAAGCAATGTAGAATTTAAAATGTATTAAGTTTTGGATTGTCATACATATTCATTGCATGACACAATATATAAAATACTGTCATAAAGAGATGAGAAAGCTTCTAATATGTATCTATCCAATGGAAACTTTTAAGAGATCTCAACGAACATGGGAACTAGTATTTAGGAGGCATTAATCTACACTTTAAAATCTCTCCTATTGTCTAGGGTTTATTCAATTTGGAAGGGCTATTGTCCTTCAAATGGTTTCTCATATTTGAGGATATCAAGCCAAGGACTCTCTTGATTAATACAATGATGGTTATTATTTATCAGACCTCTACAACAAATTTGGTTGAGTTATGTATGTGAGGGTGGATATTCCAACTAAGGATTTGCACATTGCAATGAATATCGCATATACTATCTCTCACAAATTATATTTAGAGATATGGATGACCAACTCCCTAAATGGGCACTCTTGATGTTTTTCCATATTTGAATTGGTGCCCCAAAAACCTTTGTATTGGATAACTAGATGAGCCATCAAAGGGATGGAGCTTTCCTTATATAACCAAATGGCCCTTTGTTTAAAGAACACTTTGAAACTCAAATAGGCCTTTTCTTGTGTATTTCATTTTTTAAAGATAGATCTAAGTGTACCTAATATGGGTATTGGGAAATATCTCTGCCTAAAAAAAAATTCTAAACAAATTGAATGGCCTCTATGTTTAGTAAACCCTAACAGAATATGTATGACTAATTCATCTACCTTAAATTACTTTAATAATAAGATATATTGGCATTGAAATGGTCAACTAGAGTCCCACCTGAAGTGGGACCTGGATTGTTTTGTGGGACTTGGGTTTTCATAAACTTATACTTGTTAGGAACTTGCTTTCTAAAACTAAATCTAGTCTATTCTAGAAACACAATGTCGAGTAGGAATTTAATATATATATATATATATAACGAATTAAATCATAGGATGTGGTATATATACATAATGTTCTTGTTATACGACCAGAGAATCATGAGGATGAATCTTTCCTTTTTTTGTATATTTATTTTGTTTATACTCTTAGTGGTTCAATCCTTTCAACATTAAGGCTTAATCAAAGTGAAACTATAAAATGCACAAATCTTTGGAATGGTTGGGAGTGAACAAATTCTAGTAGCGGGAGAATTGTTCACTATATGTTGTGCTATCATATCTAGTGGAAAAAATAAAAGTTATTGCGGGTGTCTTATTACTTTCCAAATAAAATCCATACATAGATATAATAGTGCTATGGTGTGCTTAAGTTCAACAAGGAGTTCAATTACAAAACAAGTTTGTCCATTTCATGGTGGGATGAGTTATAATCTAGGATATGGAATTTATATTTATGGAGGTGGATAAAGGGATGCAAAAATGTGTGAGGTTGTTAAGATAAAGAAGGTGGAAAATGATGTTTGTACTATTTTTTTTTTCTTTAGGTTTTCAACATATGCTCCTTAATGACTAAAATGCTTATCGTTTTAAAGACATGCTTTACAATCACATGCATCATTGTTGTTTTGAATATGATTTATGTTGTGGATTGCATAGATGGCATACCTTTAAGAAGACCACTTGAGATGGTGTTAATATTATGGTAGCTGTGGGAGGTATTTACCCCCACATGTGAACCTGACGAGAATAGAAGACTCCGGGAAGCAAGAGAAACCCTAATGAATTGGCTAATAACCCTAGAAGCCTTGTCAACTCAAGAAGACAATTTATATTAGGCTATTAGCCTCCAAGAGAAGAAGTTGGCCATAATTAATAATAATATACTCAACAGACACATACCCAGAAGGAGAAGTCGGCCCCAACAAACTGGCAGAACCACTATAAATACAGGGCATGAGTTCTCATTTGTCACATCTCAAAATTGCAGTTCTGTAGTTTGGTGTGCACTGCAGTTGTAGTTTTGGTGCACAGGTTTGGAGGAAGAGCTAGTGCAGCTGCAGTAGTAGCAAGTTCTTAGTTTTGGCTTGAATATCTCTTGGCTAGGGTTTGGGACTATCTGATCATTCTTTTGTGTTGTGCTATCCTTGGGGAGAGATGTGCTACTCTTTGTTTGGCTATCTAGCCTAGGGTTGCTTCTGGAAGAATTCTCAATCAAGGTTAAGGTGCTCAGAGGGAGGATTCGGCTTGTGGTTGGCTGACGAGGGTATCATCAATGGTAAAACAAGCACACCATCTTCTATATTCTAACATGTTATGGGCCCACACCCCTTCAGTCAGCCTAAAACATTGGAAGGAAACATAACCGCTAGATATTGAGCTCGTTGAGGAACTTCTGCTAGGGTTACTAGTAGGAGTAGCTTCCAAAAGCAGTGCAGCTAGGGTTACCAGCAGAAGCAATTGCAGAAAACATAAACCTCTTTTTGAGGCACCTTAGGTGACGATATTGACCTAATATCCAGATAGATCAGTGCACCCTAGCCCAGTGCATCTCCTAGTACTCTTAGAAGGCCAAGATGTGAAGTTTGGATTTCTGGTCAAATCTAGAGTTTGACTAAGTCAAGCAAGTGATGACGAACTCTACGAAGTATGAGAACAAGCTAGATGGAGCCTCTAACTTCAGAGCATGGAAGACAAGGATTGACCTCATCCTCGCTAAGAATAAAGTGTTGGATATTATGAAGGGAAAGATCGTGAAGCCAGAGTTTAAAGAAGGAGAAGAGAAGGAACCAGAGAACATTGCAGCTATGGAGAAGTTCAAAGACATTGACATCAAAGCCATGAGTATCATAGTGGATTCCATAAAATACCACTTCATACCCTACATCTCCCATCTTGACTCATCGAAGAAGATGCACGATGCCCTAACAAATTTCTTTTCAATCAGAAACATTGGAGAAGTTATGAGTCTAAAGAATGAGCTTCATAACATGAAGATGAATGATGACAACAACATAACATCATACTTTGTAAGGATCTCCCAGTTAAGAGATCAACTATAAGCTATTGAAGAGATCACTTCAGAAAAGGAACTGGTGAACATAGTACTCAATGGTCTTCCCAAGACATGGGATGCATTTGCTGCAAGCATGAACACAAGGAAGGAGTACCCAACATTTGAAGAACTTTGGACTTGGTGTGCTCAAGAAAAATCAAGGATCAATGCAAAAGAGAAACCTCAAAAGAAGTACGATGATCAAGCCTTCACAGCAAGATTCAAGAACTTCAGGGACAAAAGAAAGTTCGATTCAAGAAGGAAGCCAAAACAAAGAAAAAACATTTTAGAAATACAGTGCTTCAACTGTCAAAAGTATGGAAAAGAAAGTTCGATTCAAGAAGGAAGCCAAAACAAAGAAAAAACATTTCAGAAATACAGTGCTTCAACTGTCAAAAGCATGGTCACTACAGGAATTAGTGTCCCGAGCTAAAGAAAAGGAAGGAGAAACATGAAGCATCGATTTCCGGAGAAAAGGAACCTGCAAAGAAGACTAAGTAGGATGGAAGAGACTTCTTCTACTAAAAGGTAACAACACTCTTCTTATTCCTTGTACATATCTTGCTTGCATTGTCTCTACACATATCTCGTATATCTATCTCTTGGAAGATAGTGTGTTCCAAGAAGAACTATGAAATAACAAACAAGATGAAAAGAGTTATCATTAGATATTACATAGGAGAGAATGAAATATATCATGTGAAAGACATTACAAGATAAGACCGAAATAAGAATCAATCTTGAAGAGACTTGGAAAGAGCAAAGACAGAAATAAGCCAACAATCGAAAGGAAAATAGAAAAAGACTTATGACATTCTGTAGAAGACAACAAGATGGAAGCATGGACTCAATCATATATTGCAGAAGACAATAAGGTTGCAGATGGAAACGTGGGCTTTATTATATGTTGTAGAAGACAATAAGGATGGATATGGAAGCATGGACTCAGTCAGACAAAGGGAGAAGATTATATGCACTCTTACATGAAGCAAGGATTAGGAGGGAGATAATCCTATGATCCATTG
>CBVK0100228921.1:0-23795 GCA_900067695.1 Picea abies | reverse complement strand
TATATATATATATATATATATATATAATAATAATAATAATAATTTGTTATTAACACTATAAAATTACACTTTCTCTAACAATAAATTTTACAATAAACTTTAAGACACCAGAAAAGTTAAAAACTTTCTATACCTTATAAATCAAAGTTACTATCATAATAATAATAATAATAATAAAATCTATATAAATTCATTTTAATTCTTTTAACATTCATAAATTTTAATTCTTTGAACGTTTATAAATTTATGCTTTTATTACAAATATAGATTAAATTTACCCTAACATTCATAAATTTAAATTTTTTGAACATTTATAAATTTATGCTTTTATTACACATATAGATTAAAGTTACCATAATAATAATAAAGAAATATGTTTATAGATTCATTTTAATTATTTGAACATCTGTAAATTTATACTTTCATCACAAATATGGATAATGATGAATAAACCTTTGAAAAACAATTTACAATTTCTAAGTTTTTTAAATAATGAACTAAACCTCGAGCTAGCTATTAAAAAGGCAATACTTAAAACTTCGGTTTTTCTTGGTCTCAATTTGAAAATGAGAATACATAATCTCAATTTGAATAATTAATAATGGAGTTAATTGAAATATTTATTATATTATATTTATAAATACTATGCTCTTGAATATTATATAATATGTTTTTAATTTTTATATTGATGTAGGAATTACATTGGTGTAATATTTTATATTTCATTTATATGTAATTTTTGTATTTATGTAGGATTATGTATAGAGTATGTATATCTACATAGATTTTATTAGTCAAATTGTTGGGCAGAGGGGTTCCTTGTCCCACAAACAAGGGGTCTCATACACCAATTTGGTGTTTGGCTTAGCCATGACCTTAAAATTAGATTATTATTATTATTATGCTATATGGTTTTTAAAATAAAGTTTTCTTTAAATTTTGTTAATAGGTAATACTATAAGTTTTAATATAAAAAGTAACATATATAGTGCATTGTTAACACAATATTTACAACAAAAGTAAAACTCAAAAAGTGGGATTAACATAAGCTAAATCACCCTATTTTAGAGTCAAATACATAAATAAGAAAAAAAAAATCTTTCTTCCAAAACACCGCACCAAAGTGTCTAAGGAAAACCACAAGGGCCCATTCCCTATTCATAAAAAACAAAATGATGACTATGTCATCTGTAAAAGGAGGTAGGTCATGACTTCAAGAGTATTCCTCCAAAATATATTTAGAGGATTGACAACAATGGGCTTAACCTTGTCCTAGCCATCAATGGGGAGCTCAGGCGCTTGGGCCTTTTTGAAATCGCTAGAGCTAATAAAGGGGGTTTCTTATCCATTTATGGGGGTTGAAGTGTCTAGCTACACACATACCCCTATGTATTGAACATAACAACCACCCTATGTTGGGGTCGACCATGGATAGAGTTAACCGAGCCAATAAATTTGAACTCTACCAAGCATGGACATGAGAGAAGCCTTAATGGGCCCAATGGAATGAAGACTCTAGGAAGGTACATACCAAGTGGGTCGAATGTCACCTTACTGATGTTGCACAAGGATCCATGTTAATGATCTAATAACTACTAGAGATGATTCATCTCCAACTACACCTCGCAGGACTATACTTTAGTCTACATGATCTAGTTAGCATGTATTAGTGCATGTTGGCATAGGAGCAGACCCAAGGTTCACTCCAAGAGTGTACCAACAAGCCCTATCTACTGGCTCTTTCGACAACACCTGCGAAGCAGATGTAGTCTCACCCAAAGCAACAATGATGAGGGGGTTGCAGGACAAAGATGTCTACAACCAGGGGAATATCAAGGGGATCTTATATAACAACAATTGCGGTATTCATATATCATTTACCAACAAAATATACTCTACGCAGCTATAGATCTTGATCTAACACAGTAATGCAAATAACAGTATAACAAAGGCAGAGATCAAAGCATTAATCACTCACACAACACAAGATGTATGTGGTTCACCCTCTCTCTAGGGCTACGTCCACAGAACTGTGCTTATGATATATTAAGATAAAGCTTACAGTTCTGATCTGCACTCTTGGCCAGCAGATCCTCTCTTTCATTCTATCTTTCTCTCCCCCCTCCTGCGCACCCAACTTCGGGATCTGATCTTCACACCCAGCTGAAGATCTTACAATACCAGAAGGCTTCAACACTTCCCTCTCACAATACAATGACCTCTCACCACAACAATAGAGCTAAATCAATAATAATATCATACCCCCCCGACCCAGGTTCTCTTGACCTTTATTTATACATTACAATATCTCACCGACAACCTTAGGCCGAAACCTAGGTGTCAAAACCCTAATTACCAAAACCCTAGGTGTCTAAGACCCTAGGTCAACTTGATCCACTTTTTCCAGACTTCGCCAGCCTGTCTTTCCTTCCTTCTCTTGCGGTGCTCCAAACCATCCAATGGTGTATTTTTCCACTTCCTAAGTCATCCTCGGTCCATCTTCCTTGTTGATCTGTCATCCTCGATATCCTCATCCAACGGCCTGCTTTTCTGCACTTCGCTCCATCGTTTCTGCTCTTTTTCTCACTTCGACCCAATGACAGTCATTGTGTCTCTCGCGAAGTTTTTTTTGACCTTTTCTTCCTTGTTCTTCATTTCCTTTCATAACCAAGGGCCAACAGGCCCCCAACACTCACTTGTGACTCGTCCCGAGGCACTTCAAATATGCTCCTTTTGTTTTACTTTGAATTTGGACTGTGCATTGCATCCTTTGTTCTGCTTTATGCCTCCTTCTCGTCCTTGTGCAGACTGTCTTTTCTGTGTTTGGTACCCAGTTTCAGCTGCACCTGGTACCTAAACCCTTTTCCTCATGCTTTTACCTGGAGCTGTGAGGTAGCTGGTTGTCATAGTACAATTTCATCTGACTCCCATTCACCAATCCTTCTTTCCATTCTTCATTCAACATCTTCAGCTGCGCAGCTCCTCCTTCTGTGACGTAGGTGATCTCATATGGTCCAATCCAATGTGTTCTGAACTTCCCAGGGTGTTTGATAAACTTAGTGTCATATACCAGTACTAAATCACCTTGCCTGAATATCTTTTTCTTGATGTTCCTGTCGTGGTAGGCCTTTTCTCGTTCCTTCTGAACTTGTTGATGGAAGCCTGCAATGAATGTGTCTTCTTCTAGTTTGACTAACTGTGCTAGCCTCTCATGAACAACGCTAGTATCATCCATGTCTGAAAATGAAACAATTCTTAAGCTCGATACCAAGTACTCCATCGGGACAACAGCTTCAAGACCATAAACCAACTTGAAAGGGGTCTGCGTTGTTAATTTCTTGCAAGTGGTTCTATAAGCCCAGAGTATTGTTGGTACTCTTAAATCCCAGTCATCCCTGTTCACGCTGCAAATCTTTGTCAATGCTGTCTCCAAGATCTTGTTGAATGCTTCAACCATTCCATTTGCTTGTGGATGGTAAGGTGTACTCTTCTGATGGTGGACTGTGAATTCTTCAGTCAGCGCTGCAACTGTCTTATTGATGAAGTTTGTACCTTGATCACTCATAAGGACCTTAGGGCATCCAAACCTGTTTATTATGTCATCAAATATAAAATGTGCAGTTGTAGTTGCACTATAGTCCTTGACTGCTCTTGCTTCATCTCATCTAGTCAGGTATTCTGTAGCAGTGATAATATACCTTACTCCTGTGCACTTTCCTGCTGGGTTTATAGGTCCCACGAAGTCAATGGCCCATTTTTCAAATGCCTGCAGGGTCATCCATGGTGCTAATGGAATCTCATCTCTTCAGGATGGTTTTCCAACTCGCTGGCATACATCACATGCTCTAGTGTATTCTTTAGCATCTATGTGTAGTGTAGGCCACCAAAGGCCATCTCGCAGAACCTTTTGCGTAGTTGCTTTCCCTACGTAATGTCCTCTTGTGATGCCTTCATGAGCTTCTGTGAGGATCATCGGCGCTCTGTTTCCATAATGCATCTTCTTAGTATCTCATCAGGTCCTATTTTATATAGCTGACCAACTATCAGTGAAAAATCTGCAGTGCGTCCCACTAGTTGTTTTTTCTAGGAGATTGTATACTCACTCAGAGCCATTCCTGTTGAAAAGAACTGGACTATGTCTGCGAAGTGGTCATCAATATTTCTAATGGCGAGCAGTTGTGCATCTGGTGTAAATTCTAACCTTGTACAATATCTACTGCAAACTGATATTCAAAAAAGAACAGAAAAGATACAATGGCAAATACAAACATTACACAAAGATATTTTTCACCTGGAAAAATATAACACATACCCAACATCTAGTAATGTATCCTTTAGACTGGTAGGTTCTTCGCCATGTTCCAACCTTGACAGGTGGTATGGGCCCTTGTTCATTTTTCCTAGCTTAACTATGATCTCAAAATCATACTCTTGAAACAACAAAATCCATCTGCAAATTTTCCCCCCCAACACTGGCTTATTGACTAGATACCTTAGCATGAAGTGATCAGTAAACATTTTAAAGTGTCTTCCTAACAAGTAGTGGTGGAATTTTTGCAACACATACACCATGACTAGTCCCTCTCTCTCTGTAGTGGTGTAATTAAATTTAGTTGTGGACAGCTTCCTGCTGAAAAATGCTAATGGATGATCAATGTCCCCTTCTCCAGGTTGTGCCAGTACTGCTCCTAATGCAATGGAAGACACATCAGCATGCACATGAAATTCCTTGCTCTAGTCTGTAAAGACTAGAATAGGCGCAGTTACCATATTTTGTTTCAGTGTGTCGAAGCTCTGCTGGCATTCTTCTATCCAACCAAACTGACAGTCTTTCTTTAACAACTCCTCCATTGGCGCAGTAATCTGAGCATATCCTTTGATAAATTTCCTGTAATAGCCAGTATGTCCTAGCGTAGTGCACAGTTGTTTAACTAAAGTAGGTGGTGGCAAATCAACTATAATTGCAATCTTGGATGGATCCACCAACAATCCTTGCTTGCATACAATATGACCTAATAATACTCCAAATGGTGAGAATAAGATGCATTTCTTCAAGTTCAAAGCAATTTGAAACTGCCTACATTTATCTAGCATTAGCCTTAGACATTCAATATGATTTTTCAACAAACTAAAAATAGTTCAGTCATCAAAGTATGCTTCTAAAAACTTATGCAAAAATTCTTTGAACGCTTCAACCACCACCCTGGAAAAGATGGCTAGGGAATTCTTCAATTGAAATGGCATTACTGTATATTGGTAGGATCCCCACTCTGTGGAAAATGTAGTCTTATGGAAGTCCTCCTTGGCAATGTGGATCTGATGGTATCTTGAAAACCCATATGTAAAAGAATATACTTCTTTCCCTCCCACGTTATCTAACACTTCGTCTGTGAATGGTGTAGGGAAAGGATCATGTAGACAAGCATCATTCAGCCTCCTAAGATCTACACAAATCCTGATCTCACCTATCTTCTTATCTTGCACTACCATGGGGCTAATCCACTCCGACTCCTCGACATGTTCAATAATCCCTGCTTCCAGCATTTTGGGTTTAGTCTGTAGGTTCTTTTCTTGACTAGCTTGCATCTAGTTTCAAAGGTATTATCATCTCTCCCATAGTTCCTTTGATACCCTTCATATCAGTGAACTTGGTCGGGAACAAGTCCTGATACTCATGCAATAATTCTATGATTTTGTCAAAGGTAGCAGCGTCCCAGTAATCTCCGACATTGGCAATATTTTGTGTCTCCTCTGTCCCAATATTGACTTTATTTATCTTTATCGGTTGTCCAATTAATGGAATTTAAACTCCTGGTCCTTCCACATCTCTCTGGCCTTCTATTTCTGCAATATTCATCTTCCTTGGATCATCATCTTCGTCGGCATTAATGTTGCAGCAGATCTGCAGTTTTTGTAGGGGAACAGTCCATTCATCCTCTTCTTGCTCCAAAGGGAGGCTAGATGCCTCCTTAAATACTTTATGTCTCACTATTTGTAGTGCTCGATCTACTGAAGGAACTTCACTTTCAAACAAAAAGGTGGTTATAAAATTATGGATCATACCTTCCCATTCTGAAGTGATGAGGTGCAGCTCTGCTTGAAGGTACCAGTTAATTGGGGTGGTATCCAACATATTGACGAATTTGTGTACCCATTGTTCTCTAGGAACGTCACTCCATGCCTCTTTGCAGCTGCGTACGTGGTCCTTTGGGCAACTTCAACCTGTGTATCTTACTTCGCAGCTTCCTACTTGTGTTGAAAACCACGCTGTCATCAAAGTTTGACATTGTGTCCAGTCTGTGATGTTTCCCTTGTGCGTTCCCCACCATCTTGCTGGTGTGGCTTTCATGGCCTCATCCATTGCCAACAACCTTCGTTGGGTTGGTACACTTGTCTCAAATTCCAATAAGAAGTTCTCTAAAGGGTTTAGCCCATCAAATCTGGGTAGATTACTCATTGTTTTGCCAATCCAGCGGACTTCTCTAGTTAGCCTAGCACATCTTCTTGTAGATACTTCGTACATCTGGTTCTACCAGTTCTCCAATGCTTCTTCTCAGTCAAATGATCATGTGTTGTCACTTCGCCAGCTCAAATTCCCATCAGCTATAGGGTTGATATAATCATGTTGTCTGGTTGTTAATTTGTAGATGTTTTCCAGTTCAAATGTGTGGTCTTATTCTATGATAGGCTCTATATATCGTGGACCCTCATCTCGATCTAAAGGTGCAATGAACCTAAGGCCAACTTTCTCAAATGTCATGCATCTTTTCTTTAGATCAACAACAATAGAATTGTCAAAGGCCCAATCAAATCCTAACAATGCAGGGTAAGGGAAGTTATCATCAACAATTTCAATTACCTCAAAATATGCAAAGGTTCTTACTCCATCGATTTCCACTGGGACATTCTCTAATCGTCCAAATGGGCTGGCAGCTTGCTGATTAGCCATTCGAAGTCTGATAGGGGAATATATCAACTTGGGTTTTCCCATCAGTGCCCAAGTCTGCTTCATCATGACATTGACCTCTGACCCTAAGTCGAGGACTACATAGTCTATCTCATACTCTCCTATCTGAGCATTCAAGTGTAATTCTTTATTTTTCCTTCTCCTTTTTCCAATTTGGTTCACTTCCCTATTCAGTAAGGGCTCTATCTTTCCTATCTCATACTGCTTGATTAAATCTTGTAATTCTTGTACAACACCTTTATCTTGAATCAACTTAACACAAGTGCCCACAAATTCCATGAGTTTACTTACCTCTTTCTCTTATGTTGGCGATGCAGACGGATCAAATGCCCAAGGCATGCCATATTCTTTGATTTCTGGTTGTCTCTTTGATGAAGATCCTTCACCTCTTTTGAACTCTTTTCTTGCTTCCTTGAATATCTGTCTTTCTTTCTTAGCATCGAATATTGGGGTCTTTTCTGTAGCTTTCCTGAGTCCGTGGTTGTTTTCAATCTTTCTTTGGGCTGCTCTGTCTTCTCCTGTAGCAGCGTCTCCTCGAGTGATAACAATGACTCTAGGGTCTACTCTGCGTGGTTCAGCATATATCAGTTGTTCTTGTGGGTTCTGTTGAGGTCCTCATCTCTCCTGAAGTTTAGCCAGCAGCACAGGGCATTCCTCTATGACATGCTCGAAGGTGTTACAATAACTACAGGTTGTACAAGGATTCCGACAATCCCTTGCTAAATGTCATGGCTACGTGCATTTGTAATAGATTATTTGTCCTTGGCCTTGACCCATACCTCCTCCTCCTCCTCCTCCTCTGTATCCATCGTGAGAATTGAAGTTTCCTCTCCCCAGAGAGTTGTACTATGGAGTGTTTCCTTCTTGTTGTACTTTGCCTTAAATCTTGTATATGTCTCTCGACCTTTCATGCATGAGATCATAAGATCTACAATATCGATCATTGTGCCCTACTGATTTACAAAATGTACAATACAAGTTTTTGGGTGTCTGAACATACTTCTGCATGTAGTAGCACTCACCTGGTCGATGCCTATTTCTGCATACATTGCACCAGGGTAGGTTAACTTGCTTCAAGGGGCTCAGCGCCCCTGAGGCCAAGTACTCATGAAATAAGGGACATTGTTCCTTATCATGGCCTTCAGATCTGCATCTTACACACCAAATATCTTCCCGCTTTTCTTTTCCCTTATATTTCTTCATATCCTCGACCTGTAAAGACAAACTAGTTAGCTGGCTCATGATCTGGATAATGCCTGAGCTAGATTCTCCCATCGGTGTTGATTCAGCTTCATGGCGATTTCCAAATCTTCTGCCTGTGATGCAATCTTCTACTACATCAGAGGGACTCTTATGTGTGGTAACAACATAGCGATGAACCATTCTTTGTTCTGTTCATCGGGGATTTGAAAAGTTAATCGGCCTGTCAGGGTCTTGAATCTCTGGTCGAACTCCCAAACAGGTTATGTTACCCTTTGTTTAATCTCTTTTAGTTATGTAATACATTGTGACTCTGACTTAGGTTTATTAAACTCTGCAATCAACGCATTCTTGATCTCATTCAGGGGTTGAGGTTGTGCCAGTCCTTGGACAAGTTTCATGTACCAGCTCAGTGCGCGGTCCCTTAGTGTAGTGCTGAACTAGGTTCTCTTGATGGCTTCATCGGTGATACTTTTAATGTTCCATACAACTTCACACATAAACCAATGTTGATCTGGATCTTCAGATCCATCTCCTCTAAAGATAGGGAGTCTCATTTCATCTGCCATAGAGCTGACTAGGCTTCTTGTCTGGGTAGATGTTGAGCTACTAGTAACAGTACTCTGAAGATTCTGGTGGTTCTGACTACTCTGACTGCTAATTATTGTTGGGACAACCGTAGGATTAATGTTACTTACTTCAGTAGTTCGCATAGTTCCTGAGTTTTCTGGTTCACTTTGGCACAGTTCTTCAGCTTCCCCTTCTTCTGTTCTGGTGGGCTCTGGATGCTCTTCATCGGTTAGATCTAGCTCTTCTCTGTTGTAGAAACCTTCTTCTCTGTAGTTTTTCTTAAACAAGTTCTCAAGGTGAACCCCTCGGAATACTTTTCCACTGTGTGTATGTCCTACTTCTGTGTCATTGTTTTTGTCCGATATCTTGAACATTAGCATTTTTTGGTTCGACCAATCTACTGTATCTTCAAGGTGTGGTTTTCATGCAAGAGCATCTTGATTCTTAGCTTCAGAAAGTGAAAAAAATTTCCTCTAGGTCCTTTGAAAAAGTATCTCTCGGCTTGGCTATACGATTATGTTCTGTCAATAGCAAACTCGGTGATATACCCTCCTATGGTACTATCAAACCAATGATCTACTACTCTGGATACAACGTTGTCAATTATCTTTACCTTCTGGATCAACGTTGGTGTCCAAACCACAGGAGGTCTAGATCTGATCTCAAATTGTGTGTCAGCTAACCTAGCCAACCACTCGTGTAGATCCTGATGAACTCCTCCAAAGAAGATCTCGTGAATGTCGATGAAGATGTATCTTTGTAGCCAATCTTCAGTACTTTGTTTAGAGTTCTTGTTCTGGGCTTCAACGAAGTCCTTCTCTTGATCCTCTATCCACTTTTGAATCTTTGTCTTCGATGGGAACCACCTTGACATTCCCTTAAAAATATTTATGTCCCAGCAACGAAACCATTTGTTGGCACAGGGGCAGACCCAAGGTTCACTCCAAGAGTGTACCAACAAGCCCTAGCTACTGGCCCTTTCGGAAACACCTACGAAGCAGATGCAGTCTCACCCGAAGCAACGATGAGGGGGTTGGAGGACAGAGATGTCTACAACCAGGGAAATATCAAGTGGATCTTATATAACAACAATCACAGTATTCATATATCATTTACCAACGAAATATACTCTGCGCAGCTATAGATATTGATCTAACATATTAATGAAAATAACAATATAATAAAGGCAGAGATCAAAGCATTAATCACTCACACAACACAAGATGTACGTGGTTCACCCTCTCTCTAGGGCTACATCCACAGAACTGTGCTTATGATATATTAAGATAAAGATTACAGTTCTGATCTGCACTCTTGGCCAGCAGATCCTCTCTCTCTCCTTCTGTCTTTCTCTCCCCCCTCCTGCGCACCCAGCTACAGGATCTGATCTTCGCACCTAGCTGAAGATATTACAATACCAGAAGGCTTCAACACTTCTCTCTCACAATACAATGACCTCTCACAACAACAATAGAGATAAATCAATAATAATATCATACCCCCTCCCGAACCAGGTACTCTTAACCTTTATCTATACATTACAATACCTCATCGACAGCCTTAGGCTGAAACCTAGGTGTCAAAACCCTAATTACCAAAACCCTAGGTGTCTAAGAAACCTAGGTGTCAAAACCCTAATTACCAAAACCCTAGGTGTCTAAGACCCTAGGTCAACTTGATCCACTTTTTCCGGACTTTGCCAAGCAGTCTTTCCTTCCTTCTCGTTTGATTCTCCAAAACATTCAATGGTGGATTTTTCCACTTCCTGAGTCGTCTTCAGTCCATCTTCCTTGCTGATCTGTCATCCTCAATCTCCTCATCCAACGACTTGTTTTTCCGCACTTCAATATCTTTTTTTCTCTTTTGCTCACTTCGACCCAGTGACAGTCACTGTGTCTCCCATGAAGTTCGATTTTTACCTTTTCTTCCTTGTTCTCCATTTCCTTTCATAACCAAGGGCCAACAGTGTAGCATCATACCAAGAAGTGAGTGAGGCACCACATAAACATTAAACAATGAGTGATTGCATTGTTTCTAAATCCAAAAGAGAAGTGGGCCAATCCATGAAGCTGGGAAACATGTTTTTGGCAAGGCATGGTGAGAAAAATGGTTTTTTATAACACTCATTCAAGGTATTTTTAAGTGTTCAATAAAGCACTTAAATAAACCCTCGATCGAGCTCCCTTTTTTAATAAAATAATTGAACATATCCATGAACCTACCTTTTTGTGGTTTTATTTTTTATTTTTTCAATAATAGCTCAATCAAGCCATTTTCTAAACCCACAAAGACCTTAATCGAGGGTTTATTTGATGACCTCCAGACCTTAATCCCACATATTCATAGTTTAAATTACTTAGTCTGTGTAGCTCTAGGATTTGGATTTTTTCTCAAACATTTAATTTAGGCCCAATTACCTCCTTCTCATTTGACATAGGCACTTATTAAGTGCTCCATGAATTGGTTTTGGTCTTATTTATTTGTTATCCACTCAACTAGTGTTATATTCAAGTGTTTATCCTTCAAGAACTAGACATTGAACCCTTCAAAACCATTTAGAATATCAAATTAATTCCCCACCATCAATCTTTCCTTGATCAGACGGTTTAAATATCATATTGACACGATACAGATTGCCTTCAAATCAGATGGTTCTGATTAAATATTGATTTGATCCGACAATTGATATTAATCCTCAGATTCTTCCTTTCAATCTCTTATTGGCTACAACACTTCAAGAGTTCACACTTTGATGAATTGGGTCCCTTCTCAATTTTGCACCGTCGATCTAATCACAAACTTAATCTTCCTCATTTCTCATTGTTACTCCTTCTTTTAATGTCCATTTTCGATCTCGTCCTAGACTGAATCTCCATCGTTCATCAACATCGTTGATTCTTTAAATATCCACCATCGGTCATATCATGATCTACGATCACTAATGGATCGTCCTCCGGCGTTCATATCTCACAATCAACGGTCACGATTAAATTTCCTATATTTTTCCGTTATCATACTTTCCACGGATCAATCACCACATGTCTTCATCTCGACCTTTGATCTATTTAACTTTGAATATATCTCATCCATTGATTGGTGTTGAATTCAATAGTTGATCTGAACCACGCTAATAGATATTTGTTTTTTATCGAGGTTCTTCCTTTCTAAATACTCTGACAATTGATGACTCTGACAGTCGTCTGGATTTTGCCACGTGTTCTTATCCTAACTATGGATGTGGCTATTCCAAATAGATCTAGACCGTTGGTCAGATTTACCTTTCAACTCTTTGGGAGTTTATATTGTTTCTTCAAACATCGCCACGTCGACTCCTCAAAACCGTTGATCTCACGTTCCTCTATCAACTTCCACGTGTTATTTCTTGAGCCCTAGATCTATATCACTTATGGATCAATCTCCTTTGTTGATCATTATAGGATGGACGATCCAGATTTATCCTCTAGAAATATTCTAAAACAAGGAAGATTCAATTATAAGAAATCTCAATTCGACAAACCCTATCTTACACAAGACTTCTAGAATTCATTTAAAACATAGAAATTACAATAATTCAAGATTTAGGGAACCCAATCCCTTAGTAAATTCAAATACCTCTAGGCCTAATCAACAAGGTTGATGTTGGAGGGAAAATTTTCTTGCATCAGACTCCCAGGGTTAAAAAATTTCATGATCTCTTGATCATGAGTCTTCATTTGTTGAAGTCCTCATGGATCCCAAACCTTATGTTGTTTTCCACTTGTCTTGCTATCCTTCAACTTGCTAATGTATTATGTCTCAGCCAATTGTAACTTGTGGCTAGATTCCTTATCATCTCAAGGTATCACCATTTGAACTTCTTCATCATCAACTTTGACAGTTCATCAATATCGATGTCCAACTCTGTCTTTTGTTGGTCCATTGCATTGCTGCAAACTTATTACTGCACTTCTGTAGATATAATGTGTATGTATCTTGCTGTCATTTATTCATCCTTATTCTATATCCAACTTGTTGCAATAATAAGATCCTTGTTGTCTTAAACTTCCTTGATTTCCTTAGGTTCATGGGAATACTCATTGTCTCTCAACGTAATCTTTTGGTCTGCATATTTTTGTTGTGTATGTAGAAAAAATCCATCCTCACAAGACTATCCTACGTCTTGACCTTCATCCTCCTCACTTTCAGTGTTGCAATTAGGCATTATTGGATATTCTTTGTCTGTAATTGTTATGCAATCTTCTACTCCTTTAGGATTCTCTATCCATTTCTTCAACAACCTCAGTTCTTCTTCAAAATATATAAGTGTTGTACCTGAATGTTGTTCTTCAATTTATTCATCTTCAAGGTTGTCTTCAAGACCTGCATACACACAACAATTATCAATTTTAAAAACATGAGAGTTATGAGTCTCCTTAGATGCTTCTAGCATCCTTTTGTTATGTTGGACTGAACTTTCCAAGCTCTCCATGAGATCTACAATCTCAACCTCATCTTCTTCTCCAAGCATCACTCTGTTCTCTGGTTCACAAAATTGAACTACTTCTTTTGTCCTCAGATTTTGGCCAAACTCAACTCTTATGAATTTATCTTCCTTCGATGAAGCCTTCAATGTGTGCTTCAACTTCACTTGCAACATATGACATTTCAATTTCCTTTTCACACTCCAACCCCATATTTTATCTTCATTTCTTTCCTATAGTAGTTCCACATTTATACCGAGTCTTTCCTTTACCTCAATAAACTCTCTATCAAAGTATTCTTGACTCAGCTTTCTTTTTCCAATTTCCTTGGCATCATCTTTCTTTTTACTATGGCTTCTGTCTAAACCTATGATATGACCATCAATATTCATCTCCATCTCCTCCCTTGTGAAATTATCCTAGTCCACTTTGAGATGCAACAATCCTTTCCTCTGTAGCAAGTATCCTCTACCTGCCACTCAATACCTCATCAAGATTCCCTCTTGGGCTTGATCTATGCGTATCCTTCTGGTTCTCTCTCCTCTAGAACCTTCTTGATCTTCCTCTACTCTCTCTGGATTTTTCACCTAATCACACTCTTCATATAACTTCTATTGTTATTCTTAGTTCCAATACTCAACTGGAAGTATCTACAACATTCTTGCTAAAAGGTTCTTTCTACCACAAGATTCTCCTTTCTCTCCTCTCTGTCACAACTCTATTGGCTATAAGGGTTTCTCATCATTACCCTTTCTCCTTCTGCTGCTACCTGCAAACATAAATGTTTCTCAACCAGAGTTAATTATAAAAAAACAATACCTTCAAGATCTGTCATATGATCTTGTCTTTCCAATTTCTCTCTTGCTTCTTGGTTGAAATGGATTCAATTCTCCATAAATTTACTAAGGAATTTATATATCCAATTCATTTTTATGCTTGTCTACATAATTATGCTCAAGCTATCTTCAAGAATTACAAAGCAAATATGCACTATGATACCAAAAATGATGACCTCCTGACCTTAATCCCACATATGCAGAGTTTAAATTACTTACTTTGTGCAACTCTAGGATTTGGAACTGTTCTCAAACATTTAATTTGGGCTCAACAACCTCCTTCGCATTTGGCTTAGGTTCTTATTAAGCACTCCATGAATTGGTGTTGGTCTTAATTATTTATTATCCACTCAATTGGTGCTATATTCAAGCGCTTATCCTTCATGAACCAGGCGTTGAACCCTTCAAAAACCTTTAGGTTGTCAAATTAATTCCCCACCATCGATCTTATCTTGATCAAACGATTTAAATATCATCTTTACACTATATTGATTTCCTTCAAATTGGACGGTTATGATTAAATCTCAATCTAATTCGACGGTTGATATTAATCCTCATACTCTTCCTTTCACACTCTTTATGGTTGCAACACTTAGACAATTCACACTTTGATGAACGAGGTCCCTTCTCAATTATTCACCATCTATCTTATCACGAACTTAATATCCATCGTTCTTTGCTGTCACTCCTTCTTTGAATGTCCATCGTCGATCTCATCCTAGAATCAATCTCCTCTATTTATCGACATCACTTCTTATTTAAATATCCATCGTCGATCATCTCACAATATACGATCATCAATGGATAGTCCTTCATCATTGATCTCTCACAATCAATGTCCACAATTAAACCACATGTATTTTGTCGCTATCATACTTTCCATGGATCAATTGTCAGCTGTCTTCATTTGGTCTGTTGATCTATTCAACTCCGGATAGATATCATCCATTGATCAATGTTGCATTCAACTGTTGATTTGAGCCACACTAATAGATATCTGTCCTTGATCAGGGTTTTTCTTTTCTAAATACTCTGACATTCTATGACTCCAACAATCGTCTAGATGTTTCCACGTGCCCTTCTCCTAACCATGTATCTGGTTATTTCAAATAGATCCAGACCATTGGTCGGAGTTACCTTTAAGCTCTTTGGGACTTTAGATCATCACTTCCAACATCACCACGTGGACTCCTTAGAACCATTGATCTCACGTGCCTCTATCAGCTGCCACGCATTCTTTCATGAGCACTAGATATGGATCACTTATGGATCAATATTCGTCATTTATCATCACAGGATGAACAATCCATATTTCTCCTCAGATTAAAACTGGCTATGATCAAACTTAATCCATGCTCAATATCGTTCATTTATTTCCTCTTGACTGACGATCTAGATTCACTGTCACAATGTTGTATTTGGAGTTAAGGTATGGAACTAACCTCCGATGAATGGTCAGATCTCCAGGAGATCTATTCCGATGAACTATATCGATCTTCTGTTGGAATATTCTTCAATGATTTTTCTCTAGAGTGTTGGAATAGGCTCTGAACACTGGACTCCGAAACACTTGACACTATCGGACTCCGAACTCAGGTAAATGTTGGTTGTTGATATGGGTAGATCTATATTCAAGATCTAATATTTTTCTTCGATTCTTAACACATGAACATAAATTATGAATATATAATCGATGGTCATGATCACGGTCACTATTTCTTATTGTTGGAAAAGAGAATTAGAACCCTGTTCTCCTAAATTTTACTCTGATTCAGCTTCGATTCAGCTACCAATTCAATCCAACCTATTATCAAACTTGGGTCATCTATCTCTGTCATGATCGATGAAAAAAAAACACGTGCTATCCTTCTTTGATACAAGGATTTGGTCATTTCTTGACCTGCAACCAACAATCATGAATTAGGGAAACTTTCTAATACACATAGATTCATATCTAGAGTTCAATGACTCAACATATCATCCAATTACACAGACACACTAATAAAACAGAGGGTTCACAACATACAAAATTATATTAATTATAAAACATCAATACCTTCAAGATATGTCCTATGATCTTGTCTTCCCAATTTCTCTCTTGCTTCTTGGTTGAAATGGCTTCAATTCTCCAAAAATATAGTAAGGAATTTATATATCCAATTTCTTTTTCTGCTTGTCTGCACAATTCTTCTCAAGCTCTTTTAAACAATTACAGAGAAAATCTGTGCACTGATACAAAAAATGATGACCTCCCGACCTTAATCCCACATATGCATAGTTTAAATTACTTACTCTGTGAATGTTTAGGATTCGGAACTATTCTCAAACATTTAATTTGGGCCCAATAACCTCCTTCTCATTTGACATAGGTGCGTACTAAGCGCTCCATGAATTTGTGTCGATCTTATTTATTTTCTATCCACTCAACCGACGTTATATTCAAGGGCTTATCCTTCACAAACCAGGTGTTGAACCTTTCAAAAACCTTTATACTGTAAAATTAATTCCCCTCCGTCGATCTTTCCTTGATCGAACGATTTAAATCTCATATTGACACGAAATGGATTGCCTTCAAATCAGACGGTTCTGATTAAATATTGATCTGATCTGATGATTGATACTAATCCTCAAACTCTTCCTTTCAGACTCTTGTTGGATGCAACACTCTGACTGCTCATAGTTCGATGAACTAGGTCCCTTCTCAATTCTACACTGTCAATTTGGTCACAAACTTAATCTCCATCATTTGTCATTGTCACTCCTTCTTTGAATGTCCATCGTCAATCTCATCCTCGACTCAATCTTCACCATTCGTTGGCATCACAGCTTCTTTAAATATCCATCGTTAATCATCTCACGTTCTACGATCACCAATGGATCATCCTCTGCCATTGATCTATCATAATCAACGATCACGATTAAACCTCTAGTTATTTTACTACTATCGTACTTTCCATGGATCAGTCACCACGTGTCTTCATATGGACCGTTGATCTATTCAAATACGAATAGATCTCATCCATTGATCGGTGTTGCATTTGACCATTGATCTGATCCACACCAATATATCTTTGCCATTGATCGAGGTTCTTCCTTTCTAAATACTCTGATAGTCGATGACTTTGACAGTCATCTGGATGATGCCACGTGTCCTTCTCCTAACTGTGGATCTGTCTATTCCGAATAGATCCGAACCATTATTTGGAGTTACCTTTAATCTCTTTGGGCCTTTAGATCGTCTCTTCAAACATCGCCATGTGGACTCCTCAAAACTGTTTTCCTCACAGGCCTCCATCAACTGCCACATGTTCTTTCTTGAGACATAGATCTAGATCACTTCTAGATCAATATTTGTCATTGATCGTCACAGGATGGATGATCCATATTTCTCCTTGGATTAAAGTTGGCTATGATCAAACTTAATCCATGCTCAATCTCATTCATTGATTTCCTCCCGACGGGCAGTCTAGATTCATCGTTGCAATTTTGTATTCAAAGTTAAGGTCTGGAACTGACCTCTGATGAACAATCAGATTTCCAAGACATCTATTATGATGAACGATCTCGATATTCCATTGGAATATTCTTCGATTATTTTTCTCTAGAGTGTTGGAAATGGCTCCAAAAACTCGACTCTAAAACACTTTACACTATCGAATTCCGAACTCAAGTAAATGTTGGCCATCGATCTAGGTAGATATATATATATATTCGAGATCTAATCTCGTCTTTCTATTCTTAACACAAGAATGAAAAGTCTGAATATATAATTGATGGTCACGATCAAATGCTCATCTCGATATAACGATCACTGCTTCTTCTTGTTGGCAAAGAGAATTAGAACCCTGTTCTCCTCAATTTACTCTAATTCGACTTTGATTCAACCACCGGTTCAATATATTCTATTATCAAACTTCGTTCATTGATCTTTGCAATGATCGATGAATAAAAAACACATCCTATCCTTCTTTGATACAAGGATTTGGTCATTGCTTGAACTGCAACCTGCAATCACGAATTAGGGAAACTTCCTATCACACATAGATCCATATCTAGAGTTCAATATCTCAACATATCGTCCAATTACATAGAGACACTATTAACATAGAGGGATCACAACATGCACAATTCTATTAATGAATATTTGTACATAATTTCTACAAGGCCTTTAGCCTTCTTGACCTGATTTACATTCAGTTGGCCTCTATTGGCCTTTTGGCCACACTTAGCCTCACACTTCTCAATCTCTCTAACTCTTCCTGTCCCTGAAATATTCTATTCTACCTCAGTGCACTTAGGCTTACATATCAAAGGGTTTTGATACTCGAATTGGTTAAGATATACAAAATCCTCAATAAATCTCTAGGATCCTTTAGATCCACAAAATCCTCAATCATTCAAAAAATATCTCTTTTATCCCTAGGTTCTCTCTAGGTCTCCATCCTCACAAAATCTGCTAAACCAAGATAGATTCAATTACAAACAATCTCAATTTAACAGACCCTATCTTACACAAGACTTATAAAATTCATTTAAAACATAGAAATTACAATAATTCAATCTTTAGGGAACCCACTCCCTTAGAAAATTCAAATACCCCTAGGCCTAATCAACAAGGTTGATGTTGGAGGGAAAATGCTCTTGCATCATTATTTAACCCTTAATTGAGGTATTTGAAAATCCTCCTTAAGCCCTCGATAAAGATTTTTAAAATCCATAGATAAAGCTATATTACTTGATCAAGGGTTTAAAATCCGCAAATTTATCCCCCTTGTTGAAATAGTTTTTGCAACTGCAACTTCAAGGGGGTGAAACCCCTTCATCTCTTTCATATTAGGTGGCAAAGTTGATGCCAATATATTTGTCAATGAATAATGTTTCCAATGGTGTATCATTTTCACACCTTCGATTTCATATTATATTTTTCATTTTTTTATCTTTTAAAACTTACACTATTTTTTTCCCCATGGTTCCAAAGGTGCTCAAAGAAAAATCAACTGCATAAAAAATGCACAATCAAATTTATTTTAAAAATATGTGGGATACCCATGGATGTTTCATCTTCAAAAAGGTATTTTTGGTTTTTTTATTTATGTAAATGGCTGGAAAAAATTTGACATGAACATGAAGGTGTATAGAATGTGATTTAATTATTAACTTTTTGGTTTTATAAAAATAAAAAATACAATTTTCCAAAAACAAAAAGTGGGATCTACTACATTTTGCATAGATCACACTCATAATTTTTTTTCTTCCAAAATTTATACATTGAACCTTGAATTAGTTGACAGGAATAAAAGTTACTTGTTAACTTTTCCATAAATTTGCAAGGACAAACATTTAATTTAATGCAACTTTGACATGTTAAATAATATTAATATTTTTGAATTTTTTTTAGAAAGACAACACAATTCCCTAGAAATTGTTTTTATTACACATCAAAATTCACAAGGCATACATGAATTTGGAGGGATTCAATTTAAAATATATTAAAATGTCAAATTTTGATTTCCTCATTTTACTAAAAAGAGTTGCCCATCTTAATGGATTCACCTCACTTCAATTTTGAGAAATATCCAAGTGGCCTAAAACTCCATGGCTTAGGATCCTTGTTTTGACCCTTTTGATGCTTTGGATCGAATTGTAAATAAATCATTTATGGGTGAATCCATGAATATGGGTAACACTTTTTAGTGAATTGTGGTAATGAAAATTTGACATTTTACATATTTTTTAAATTGAATCCCTCATTGTGAAATTTGATGCAAAGTAAAAAGACAATTTGTGGGGAATTGTGTTGTCTTTCTAACAATATTAAAAAATATATATTAATGTATTTAATGTATCAACCTTGTGGTTAATTAAATGCTTGTCCTTGCAATTTTTTTAAAAATTTAACACATGACTTTTGTTCCTGTCAACTAATTCAACCTTCAATGTATAATTTTCAAAAACAAAATATACAAGAACTATTTGCATATAATGTAGTAGATTCCACTTTCTTGTTGGAAAAATTGTGTCTTTCTTATTTTTTATTTTCAAATCCAACAAATTAATATTTGAGTCACATTTTATACACCTTTGTGTTCCCATCAATGTTTTTCCCACTGCTTACATAAGTTGAAAAACCAAAAAACACATTTTTGAACAAGAGGCGTCCACGGGGATCCCACATATTTTTTATAATATTTTGGTTGTTGTAGTTTTTATGCCACTGATTTTTCTTTGAGTGCCTTTGAAATCATTGAAAAAAATTGAAGTATATGTTTTAAAAGAAAATAAATTAAAAATATAATATGAAACCGAAACTATGAAAATGAAGCCATTAGATAGAAGATTCATCGACAAATCCACTAGAATCAACTCTACCACCTAAGATAAAATATTTATTCGAATATGGTTGACAACCTTTATTTTGTAAGGGGATGTGTTGATAAATTGGGTTGGTTTTCATTGATGTCAACCCTTGAAGAAAGTATGGTAGCGAATTCTGGTAGCACAAAGGTTTGGGTAATGGACCCAAGTTTGTTTGATGTATAATGGTATGAGTTTTAATATATTTTAAGATAAGACTATTCTAGATGGATAGTACATGTCATGTCATTTTCGGTGGTATGTGGAACGTCACATAAATCCTCACGGTTAGAGAGTTATGGCCATGTGAAGTTCGAGAACCCTCATGAGTGATCTAGAAGCCCCAAAAGGTCAAAGTGTTTGCAAAGAAGAAATTATTTAAATAATAAAATGAAGTGATGAGTGTACTATAAGTCAAAGAGGATACAAAATAAATTATTTAAATAATAAATTTAATGGAGAAATTACTAAGTGGACAAGTGGTTAGAAGTGGGTTAACCCTAAAATAAGGAAAGTGGGTTAAGATGGTTAAAAGGTAACCCCTTGAGGAAGCTACATGAAAGTGTAAATATGAGGCAAGACTCTCTCATTTTAATCACACTTGAGCATATTGAATATCTACAAGTGACTGAGGTAACCAAAGGATATCTAAGCCAAATTTCAGAGGAAATGTGAAGTAAAGAAGGCCGAAATTCAAGGGAGGATTAATTCTTTTGATGATTCTTTCTAAGGTATGTTATTTACAAGTCATCTCACCATTTTCGCAATAATATTTTTTTTAGAATGATTCAAACTGTGAAATTGGGAGGCCATTGAGGAAACATATCCAAGTCGGTATGATACAAATTTAGATTGTGGGTTGTTGTATTTTTGGAGTAACATGCCGTGGAAAGTAGGGTTTGTGGCTAATCCTGAAACTAGTCTAAAACAAGTGTTTCGGGTAAAAACGCCACAACATCTTCATAACAGATCCAAATTTAGTAATACCAAATGTATTGGTTAGAGTACAGTCTGTATTATTTTTTGTACAATTTTCATATGCATACAACAAGCATTCTGGGCGGGGCACGTTCTACAAGTTCACTCTCTAGAGTAAGCTAAAATTCAACAAGGTATGCCATTTTTTATATAACTCCTTTTCTCAGAGGTTCCAAGTAGTGAAATATGGAGGAATTGCATATAAGACATTGAAGAACATTGTGTACCATTTTCATATCTTTATTCATTACAGGTACATAGTTATGATTATTGCAAGTTAGGGTTGTTGACTAATCCAAAATTAGTCATGTGAGACTAAAGTAAAGTTTGATAAAATGCTAGTCTCTTGTTGTTAAATTTAAGGAAGGTTTTCATGTATGTGATCATATACACCAGTTCTATTACAGAGTTACAAATCATATTTGGATGATGAAATTGATGAGGTCTTTTGGTTGAGGTTGAGGTACAGGTTTGGTGCATGGTTGTTGCATTTGTTTATGGTACTAGTTGAGGTACAGGTTGATGTAAGGTACATGTTGGAATAGGTTATCGGTATAGGTTGTTGCAATTTGATTAAAGGTTGATTGGTATAGGTTTACAACAGTATATCTCACAATGATAGTGTGACAATGGTTCCATCATTCTACTTCAACGTTAGGGTGGTTGGACAGGGCAATGACAGGTGGTTGTAGCTGGAGAAAATAGGGGGTTGTAGCCTCCTTCTGGTTGTAACCATAGAATTGGGGAGTTGGATTTTCCTTCAGGTTGTAGCATGAGAAACTAGGGGGTTGAAGCCTCCTTCCAGTTGCAGCTGGAAAACAAAGGAAGTCGGTGCTTCTAATGAATGTAATTCGTAAAGACATATAAGAAAAAACATTATGTGGTTTTATCCCACTTTTAGTTTCCACGTAAAAAACTGGTGTACTGTGTATGTGTGTGATTTCTCATTTGTTCATTGTTTATTTACTCTGCAACTATTGGATGATAATGATACATTGATATAACACTTGCATTTTATGGTGAAAAAGGATTAAATTGCTTTATTATTGATTCACCCCTCCTCTCAGTAATCCAACAATTGGTATCAGAGCAGGTTCCTTTAGAAATCAATTTAACCACTGAAAGGTAGATCATGGAGAGCAACAACATGTATAAAAATGGAATACCATAGTTTGATGGAAAAAAGTATGCATTTTAGAGCAGAAGGATGAAAACATATATAAAGGAACAAGGATTTGAAATTTGGCAATCAGTTGTAGATGGATACAAAGAACCAACAGTTTCGTTGACAAATGAAAGAGCAATAAAATTCGATCAAAATAATTCCAAAGCCATAAATGCACTTCTGAATGGTCTTTGTGAATTGGTATACACCAAAGTTATACATTTCAAATCTGCTAAAGAGATTTGGAACAAACTTTAAAATATTTATGAAGGAGATTCAAAAGTCAAAGCAACAAAGATTCAAACTTACAGAGGTCAGTTCGAACAACTAAAGATGAAGGAAGATGAAAATATTGCAGCTTACTTCTTATGAGTTGATGAAACATTAAATGCAAACATAGGATTGGGATAAGAAATTAAAGAATATATAATTGTTCAAAAGGTACTAAGATCTCTTCCTATGAGATTTGTTCATATGATATCAGCACTAGAAGAAAGAGAAGATCTAGACTCAATAAGCATGGACGAACTACATGGAATCTTCACAGCATTTGAAATGAGAACTGAACAAGAAAATCCAGATATAAAAGAAGCAACTTTCAAATCATCCAAAAGGTCAAAGAAAAAGGGAAAGGAAAAGGAAAAATAACATAGCAACAACAATGACATTTCAGAAGATGATGAAGAAATGGCCAACTTTGTCAAAAGATTGAACAAGGGAACCAACGACAGATATAAAGGTAAGTTTCCATTGATTTGTTTTAATTGTGATGGTATTGGTCATTTTGCTAAAAAATGTCCTCATAAGAAAAAGAAGAGGAATGATGAAGATTACTCAAATAGTAAACAAACATATAAAGGTAAAAGAACCAAAAAAAAATCTTTTAAGAAAAGATTATGCACCAAAGAAGACATCTTCTCATCAGATGAAGATGAAATCAGTGGCAGTGAGACATAAAGAGTTGTATTCATAGCAGTAGAAGAATCTTATAAAGAAGACACTGAAGAATAATATGAAGAGACAAAAGTTGACTACCGAGAAGAATTTTTGTGTGCCATAGAAGCTATAAGAAGAAAAACAAGAAGCTACAAGAGGAAATAGACAAAAAAGAAGACACTTGAGAACTAGAACAAATGATCACAAATTTGAAGGTTCAAATAGAAGAAGATAAAAGAATTGAAGAAGCACTCAAAGAACAAATAGAAGAAAGAGACGGGATCATTGTAAATTTGGAAGCAGAGATTGTCACATTAAGAAAGGATATT
>CBVK0100228920.1:0-23799 GCA_900067695.1 Picea abies | reverse complement strand
TTACATTCCCCAATGTGTTCCTATTTTTTCTCTTAGTTGTCCCTTATTTCCCCAATCCCTCATTTAATTTGTGTTCCCTAACTAGATCTTAGTGTGAGTTGGATTAAGAGTCTTCTTTTAGTTAGGATTAGTGGGATATTGACTCAAGATGCTACTCTAAGTGAACACCCTATTCTCTCATGTTTTAATTCTTTTTATTTATAAATCCCTTTTATTATTTTCATGCGCACATGTGCTTCTTCCTAATTTTTAAATCTTAATCCCTCTTTTTTTAGAGTTTAATTATATCTCAATTCCTTAACTTGTTTAATATTTTATTTTGTCCCTCATTTAAACTTAGACTTAGACTTAGGTTTAGATTTAGGCTTAGACTCTTGTTATATTTATTAGCTTATAAATAAATTTTTAATTAATTCTCTTGTTCTAACAAGGTCTAACCATTTCATTAAGTTTTCTAGGCCATCTAGATTTTTATTGACTCACTATTTAATTATGTGGCGTGCCCTTCAAGATGCACCTCTGTGTTCCAAGGGTGACACTTGCCTTTGACTAGTTTTGGAAGTTTTTCCGACACTTGGAGTCAACACTCCACTTGGTTGACCTTGTGAGAGACTAAGGGTTGTATAAAGAATAAGGACTCCTCCTTATTGCACGCCCTTTAGAATTATTCATGAGTGACTGTCTCAGTCCTCCCTCATGACATCTTGAACCTCTCGAACTAGGTAATCATTAACCTATAGTTTAGGTCACGATGGGAGTGCTAGTAGGCTATGACAGGGATGATGCCACACCTCTTCCTCAAATGTTGGGTTTCTATGCATGACCCCTTTACTCCTTATGTGAGTCGGATTATCAAGCATCACTAAGCCTACATCCACTGACAAGAACACTATCAATATCCCATATATATAACATCCATAATGAAATCATATACAAATCACATGCGTGTAAATCAAATACTCAAACCAATTACAAATCCACTCCCTTACTCAATCCAAAGTCCAAGGAAGTCCTTTGATTCCATCAACATCATCAACATATCATGTATCCTGAACACTCAGGAAAACTAATAAATAATACCTGTCGATCCATATATACATCTAGAAATTATCATACAATCACAATGACATCATAAAATAACTCATAAGAAAGGAATAATCATAATGTATCATAACTGGATCACTTGCTTGTAAGTGTCCTCAAAGAATAAGTCAGTATAAAAGTGCTCAGTAGAACTAGATAATACATGAACCACCTACATAAGAGAAACCAATATTGAACCACCTACATAAGAGAAACCATCCCAAATTGAAATACACTTCTGTATAAGAGAATGCATCCATTTCTTGAAATGATATTAGCGAATGAAATATAAATTATTATTGTAATGTGAATTCATGAATTGAGTGTAAATAGATTGGCCAACATTATGCACCACTTAATGAGTTAATGATTAGCGTATTTCCTTTCCATATTGTTTGTTTGATGGTGATGGTGAATGGTGTTTTTCCAATAGAAAGGATGGAAAAGCAATAATCCAATCATTATCGTACTGCATGGCGCATAAAGATAGTTAAATTGAAGGAAAGCAATAATTGAGAACTTGTCATGGGTGTAATATTTTCCTCATTAAATATGCCAATGTCGTAAAAATATGATTCCCCTTCCACCCATGTATATTTGGAAAGATATTTATATACCAATGTCGTAAAAGTATGGGTGTAATATTTTCCTCATTAAATATGCCAATTTTTCATAAAAATATGATGCCCCTTGAACCCATGTATATTTGTGTAACATCCCTGGCACAACACCCCTACCTCAGCAGGTTCTTCTTGACCTCCCAGTCTAAGAATCGTTCTTAATCTCCCTTGATCTGAAATGGATCTTTGATTCCCAGTTGGAATCTTCACACTTGTAACCACACGTCCTTCTTAGGAGTCACATCTATGCGAACAAGCACTAGGCGTGACCTCTTACCCACGTGACCAACCAATGTGACCACAAATTTCTCCGAAAAAGGGCACGTCGGGTTTCACGATTCCCATTGTTGAGTTTCCCGACTCCTTCAGATCTCGAAACCCCGAAATAGGCTAACGAACTTCTAGCTCCTCCCTTAAGTCCTTCTGATGTGACTCTTTTCCACAACCTGTGGCCCAACCTCCAAGAACATCAGAAATTCACAACTCGGGAGTTCACAATACAAGACTTCTCCTTTTCCTTGAAGTCTGAACTCATGAATTATTTGCTGCGGATTGACGGCCTAGATTCCTCTATGATCTGATAGTCCAGATCCTGTCGAGATTTCGCAAATCAGAATTTCGTGATTCTTGCCTTCTTGTCACAACTTTCTCCACACCCCAAATTCCGAAATGACAAAATTCAAGAACGATATCAACGACTCATGTCGATCCATATCTGATGGCTATTCTCCCTCCGAGAAGCTTCGATCGTCCATTCAATTCCTTGATAACCCCTGGCCAAATAGCTTGGCGTCTTTTCTCCTGAACTTGATTTTGTGAGGTGACTTCAGCCCTCGTCTTACTTTGAACTCTTCAAATTCTCTATCCCTCCTGATCTCGATTTTAACTACAAACTCAAGGATTCCCAGGGATTCTTGCGCACACTCCTTGCGGCCTTCACGATAATCACTGGTTATCTGATGTCTTCCTCTTCTGTGCACTCCTTGCAACATAAATTATTCCACCACTCGCTTGGGTTGGAAAAGTTTAAGACTTCAACCAGCCTGTGCACACCTTGCACGAATTTATGCTATAATTCACTTATGTTGATATGAGAACAATGGTATCTCTCCTGAGATTTTCTGAGGTGAAACTCAGAGTCTTGTCAACGCACTCTTTGTGGACTTTCTCTGCTTTCCTTGCAGGAATTTTTTAGGACGAGAAACAATTGAAACTCATACTCTCCCTCTCACAGACTTCAAACATTCAACATGAAATCATACATACACACAACATTGAAACAAATGCATAACAAAGTATATAAGCAAACTGTAAACATACCATTAAGAGATGCAAACAGTAATCACCAAAACACCATGAAACTGAATTAAAGACTTCTCATATTAATTTGAGTGCTTCTTTACATGGGTTCAATAGAAACAACTATCTTCTTATACAACTTTATGTTCTGTTCTCCTATTCTCTTTCTCTATAACTCTAATCTTACAATGAGAATAATGACACCAACTACAATACATGCGAGGGAGCTTTCTCGAGTTTTCCCTCCTACACTCTAAGCTATCTAATCGAATTAAAGTCTAAATCTACTTTACATTTAATACAATAAATGCCTGCAACCGACAGATGAGAGTTACGCTCAATATCTGTGTTACAATCCCAAAAACATTTAAGGGCAATTACGTCCCTCCAGCTATTACATTAATGTTTCATCTTTTCAAATTCAAAATTCCTTCAAAATGTGCACTGGTGCATATCCGGCTGTCGTTCACTTGTGTGTGCTTTCTTTGCTGATGCTACCCTTGCATCATACTCCTCTGGCTGAAAAATTCATGAACTCATGTTCATGAGATCTTGCACTGTCTATCCATATTTCTGGATATTTTCTTCACTTTCCCAACTGGCATCCTCAATCGGGTGTCCTTTCCATTTGACCAAATACTCAAAATATGTCTTTCTCTAGGTCTTCTTGCTAACTCTCTAATCAATGATCTTTTCCATCTGCACCTTTTCAGCTACATGTATCTGTCTGACCCATTGAACTTCTTTCTAATCCTATGATCCCTCTTTTTCATCTTCTCTGTAAGGATATAGATCGACTACATTGAATATGGGTGATATACCTACCCCATCTAGAAATTCTATCTCATAAGCATTTGTCCCAAATTTCCTCAAAATCTTACACAACCCTATCTTTTTCATCTTCAATTTATTAAATGTTCCCCTTGGGAACCTTTCTTTTCTTAGATGCTCTAAGAGTAAGTCTCCCACTTTGAACTGAATCTCTCTTCTATGCTAATCTTCTCTGCGTTTATATTCTTGATTGGAATTATGTAACCGCTCTTTGATCTTATTGTCGATCTCTTGCATCTTTGCTGCAAAATCTTCTGCTCCAGCACTTATGAACTCATTATGTTCTAAGTATCTCAACTCATATACTCCTCTCGGTTGCATTCCATACATTATCTGGAATGGGCTCTGTCCTATGTTCCTATTAGGTGAATCGTTATATGCAAATTTTGCTTGTGGTAGAATCTGATCCCACCGTCTGGGATGTTCAACTACTAAACTCCTAAACAAATCCCCTAAACTTCGATTTACCACCTCAGTTTATCCATCCGTCCGAGGGTGATATGCTAAGCTAAAAGATAAATCTGTCCCCAGATTCTTCCATAGTGTCCTCCAGAAATGACCAACAAATTTGGTATCCCTGTCTGAAACAATACTCTTGGGTAAGCCATGAATTCAAACAACTTCTTTGAAAAACATATTTGCAATGTGCACTCATCACTAGTTTTCTGACATGGAATGAAATGTGACATTTTTGAGAATCTGTCAACCAACACGAATATGGAATCACAACCCCTCTGTGTCCTTGGCAGCCCTAGCACAAAATCCATGCTCAATGTGTCCCACGACCTCTCTGGTATTGGAAATGGTTGATACAATCCTGTATTTTGTCTTTTCACCTTTGCATGCTAGAAAATTCTACATATGTTGACAAATTTATTAGCATACGTCCTCATCCCTAGCCAATAATATAAATTGTTCAGCTGCGCAAATGTTTTGTCATGGCCGAAGTGTCCAACCAATCCCCCACAATGTTTTTCCTTTAATAGGATTTATCTCATAGAACTCTTTAGGTTACACAACTGATTTCCTTTGAATAATAATCCATCTTGAATTAAATATTCAATCCATTGGCTCCTCTCTCTTAGAAGAGGGATTTTACATGCTTCATAAGCATCCTTGAAATCTGAATCATCTTTGTACATGTCCTTAAGGCTATCAAAACCTAAGGTCTTCATACGAAACTCCTGCAGAATCAAACATTTCCTGCTCAATGCATCAACAACCTTGTTAGAAGTTCCAGAAATGTGCTTTATAACAAAAGTAAAGATCTTCATAAATTCAACCCATTTCGCATGTTTCTGGTTCAATTTTTCATGTTTGGTTACAAATTGTAAAGAATGGTTATTGCTATACAAAACAAACTCTTTCAGAACCAATTAGTGCCTCCATTTCTTCAGCGCTTGTATGAATGCATAAAACTCTTTATCATATGTGGAATATTTCATCTTCATCTCATTCAGCTTCTCACTAAAGTATGCAATTGGTCTATTGTCTTGACTTAAGACTTCTCTAACCGCAAATCCACTCGTGTCACATCTCACTTGAAATTTTTTTCTGAAGTATGGAAAAACCAGAACTAGTTGTTCAATTATCTTCTCCTTCAACAATTTAAAACTTTTCTCTGCTTCCTTTGTCCAATGAAAATATTTATGTCTTTATCATTGGTGCAGAAATTCCACTAAAATTTATGATGAACTTCCAGTAGAAACTAGATAATCCATTAAAGATTCTAAATTCAAAGATATTCCTTGGTGATGGCCATTGTTTGATCACTTTTACCTTCTCAGCATCCATATTGAACTCATTCGAAGAGATCACAAAACCTAAATAAACAATCTCTTTCTTCATGAAAGATGACTTCTTTAGATTTATCAACAACTTCTCTTGCTACAACCTTCTCATCACTAGGGTTAAATGTCTCAAATGTTCTTCCTCAATCTTACTGAAGATCAGTATATCATCAAGATACACAATTACAAAATTTCCATTGAAATCCTTTAAGCTTCATTCATTCGTCAAACCAAACGACATGACAAGCCATTCATACAACCCTTCAATTGTCTTGAATGTTGTCTTCCATTCATCACCTTCCCTCATTCTAATATGATGATATCCGCTTTTCAAATCAATTTTTGAAAAAAAATTTGCTCCACTCAAGAAATCCATCAAGTCATCCATCCTTGGTAAAGGAAATCTATACCTGATGGTGATTTTTTTTATAGCCCTAGAGTCTGTACACATTCTCCATCCACCATCCTTCTTTGGACTTAACACTATTGGTACAACACATGGACTCAAGCTTTTTCTAATCAACCCTTTGTCCATCAAATCCTAGACCTGCTTCTTGACTTCTTCATTTTCTTGTAGCATCAGTCTGTACGCTACCTTGTTTGGTAAAATTGCTCCTGGTATAAGATCAATATGATGGATTATACTCATGATGGGTGACAATGAACAAGGTAAATCGTACACCACTATTTCAGCGAAATTATCTAGCAGTTCCTGAATTTCCTCTAGTAGATCATCTATCGAAGTACTGGTCAAAATGACTCTAGGCTTCCTCACCACAAAAAACTGCATGTCTTGTTCCTGCTTGACTTCATCCAGAAGTTCCTTCCCACTCATGAGAAGTATAGTGTTTTTTTCCTCTTCTTTCATCTTCTTGTCTTCAATCGGAAGCAACATATGCATCCTACCAGTATTTTCTAATGTGTATGTGTTCTTTCTCCCATCATGAACAACATTTATGTCATATTGCCATAGTCTCCCCAACAAAATATGACAGAGGTCCATAGGAATAACATCACATAAGATATCATCTCTATATCCCCCTATCTTAAATTCAATTAAACATTGTTTAATGACTGTTACCTGATGTCCCTTTTGCAACCATGAGACTTTATACAGGCTTGGATGTGCAACTGTCTCCAATTCCAGCTTCTCCACCATTTCTGTGGATACCAGATTATCTGTGCTCCCACTGTCCACTATCACTTTGCATACCCTATACTTGGTCTTGCAAGCAGTTATAAACAAACTGTTTCTTTGGACTGGATTCTCTAGCTCCTTCTCTGGTTTCAAGAGAATTTTCCTCATCATTAAAGATATTTCGCCTTTTGCATCTTCTGCCTCAAGATTTCACCTCGGCGCTTCTGAAATGTGAGCTTCTCCACCTCCATCTCTTTTTCTATCAGGACATTTGAAAGATTTGTGTTCAATCTTTCCACAGACAAAACACTTTATTTCTCCTCCTCTACCTCTTCCTCTTCCTCTAGCTCGCGGAAAAGTGTTCTTATCTACATATTGTCTTCCCTGTGAAATTTCTCCTCTTTTTGGGTGATTATGAGGTTTCTTTTCTTCATCTTTGGGCTTCTGTACTCTTTCTTGTGCAATTTCTTTGCCTCTGCTCTGACTTCCACCTCTGCATATTTGACCTTGCTTTTGAGCCAATTTTTCTTTTGCCTTTGAAGCAATTTGATAGGCATCTTCGACATTTCTGATTGTCACCATGTTCATCTCATCCTGAATGTCATGTCTCGGGCCATTCATGTATCTGGCGACCTTTTCATCATCACTCTTGCGATGACATGCTCTAATGTTCAGTCAATAAAACTCTTCAATGTACTCCCTCAATGTCATCCCCTTCTGTCTCAAATTTTGCATTCTTTGAAATAGATTAATTTGGTAATCTACGGGTATGAATTTGTCTTTCATTTTTTCTACCATCCTATCCCAACTTTTGATTCTTTGCTTTCCTTTGCAATGCCTGTCAGCGTGTAGTTCATCCCACCACATTGTTGCATGCCCTTTCAGTCTGGTGACAACATGTTTTACTTTCTTATCCTCTTCGATATCTTCATAATTGAAGTACTTATCTAGAGCTCTAAACCAATCTAGCAGCTCCTCAACGTCTAAGTTTCCCTCATACATTGGGATATCCATTTTTTCTCTGGCCCCTATTCTTGCAACAACTCTGAATAGATGTTCTTCTGCAATATCTTCAACTGCAACTTCCTCTTCATCGAGTCTAGCTTCATTCTTATTATTGAATTCACTAACATCTCTAGCATAAGTTGTCCATCTCTGTGTTGTCTCCATAGCATGTAATCAAGCACGAAGTTCTCTCATTTCCCTTTCCACAACTGGATCGAGCATTGGTCTTTCCTGACATATTCTTGGCGGCATTGTGTTCAATTTTCTCTCTGCTACAAAAATTTGAGATCTGTGCTCTAATACCACCTGGCGCAACACCCCTACCTCAGTAGGTTCTTCTTGACCTCCCGGTCTAAGGATCATTCTTAATCTCCCTTGAGCCGAAATGGCTCTTTGATTCCCATATGGAATCTTCACACTTGTAACCACAGGTCCTTCTTAGGAGTCATGTCTGTGCGAACAAGCACTAGGTGTGAAATCTTACCCACGTGACCAACCAATGTGACCACAACTTTCTCTCGAAAAGGGCATGTCGGGCTTCGTGACTTTGTGATTCCTGTTGTTGAGTTCCCCGACTCCTTTAGATATTGAAACACCGAAATGGGATAACGGAATTCTAGCTCCTCCCTTAACTCCTTCTCATGTGACTCTCTGCCACAACCTGGGGCCCAACCTCCAAGCACGTCGAAAATTTTCCAGTCGAGAGTTCACGAGACTTCTTTGCTGCAAATTGATGGTCTAGATTCCTCTACGATTTGATGGTCTATATCCTGTCGAGATTTCACGAATCGGGATTTCACGATTATTTCCCTCTCGTCACAACTTTCTCCACACCCTGAATTTTGAAATGACGAAATTCAAGCATGAGATCAACGACTCTTGTCGATTCATATCTGATGGCTATTCTCCCTCTGAGAAGCTTCGACTGTCCATTCAATTCCTTGATAACCCCTTGCCAAATATCTTGGCTTCTTTTCTCCTGAACTTGATTCTGTGAGGTGACTTCGGCTCTCATCTTCCTTCAAACTCTTCAAAGTCTCTATCCCTCCTGAGCTTGGTTTTAACTGCAAAATCAAGGATTCCAAGGGATTCTTGCGTGCACTCCTTATGGCCTTCACGATAATCACTGATTATATGATGTCTTCCTCTTCTGTTCACTCCTTCCAACATAAATTCTTCCACCACTCACTTGGGATGGAAAATTTTAAGACTTCAACCAACCTGGGCACACCTTGCACAACTTTGTGCTATAATGAACTTCTGTTGATATGAGAACATTGGTATCTCTCCTGAGCTTTTCTGAGGTGAAACTCAAAGTCTTGTCAACACACTATTTGCGGACTTTCTCTGCACTCCTTGTAAGAAATTTTCAGGATGAGAAACAATTGAAACTCATACTCTCCCTCTCACAGACTTCATACATTCAACATGAAATCATACATACACACAACATCGAAACAAATGGATAACAGAGAATATAAGGAAACTGTAAACATACCATTAAGAGATGCAAACAATAATCACCAAAACACCATGAAACTAAATTAAATACGTCTCATATTAATTCCAATGCTTTTTTACATGGGTTCAATAGAAATAGCTATTTGCTTATACAACTTTGTGTTATGTTCTCCTATTCTCTTTCTCTACAACTCTAATATTACAATGAGAATAATGATACCAACTACAATACATGTGAGGGAGATTTCTAGAGTTTTCCTTCCTACACTCTAAGATAACAAATCAAATTAAATTCTAAGTCTACTTTACATTTAATACAATAAATGCCTTCAACAAACAGATGAGAGTTACGCTCAAGATCTGCGTTACAATCCTAAAAACATTTAAGAGAAATTACGTCCCTCCAGCTATTACATTAATGTTTCATCTTTTCAAATTCAAAATGCATTCAAAATGTGCATTGGTGCATATCTAGCTATCCTCCACTTGTGCATGCTTGCTTTGCTGATGATGCTCCTGCATCATACTCCTTTGGCTGAAAAATTCATGAACTCTTGTTCATGAGCTCCTGCACTGTCTTTCCATGTTTTTGGATATTCACTTCACTTTCCTAACTGACATCCTCAATTGAGTGTCCTTTCCATTTGACCAAGTACTCAAAATATGTCTTTCTCTAGGTCTTCTTGCTAATCTCTGATCAATGATCTTTTCCATCCATGCCTTTTCAGCTACATTCATCTATCTGACCCATTGAACTTCTTTTTGATCCTCTGATCCCTCTGTTTCATTTTCTCTATAAGGATACAAATCGACTACATTGAATATGGGAAATATTCCTACCCCAGCTGGTGATTCTATCTCATAATAATTTGTCTCAAATTTCCTCAAACTCTTACATGGACCTATATTTTTCATCTTCAGTTTATTATATGTTCCCCTTGGAAAAATTTCTTTCCTTATATGCACTAAGACTAAGTCTCCCACTTCGAACTGAAGATCTCTTCTATGTTGATCTGCTATGTGTTTATATTCCTGATTGGAATTTTGTAACCACTCTTTGATCTTATTGTGGAGCTCTTACATCTCTGCTGCAAAACCTTCTGCTCCAGCACTTCTAAACTCATTATGTTCTAAGTCTCTCAACTCAGATACTCCTCTTGGTTTCATTCCATACATTATCTAGAATGGGCTCTATCCTGTGCTCCTGTTAGGTGAATCTTTATATACAAATTCCACTTGTGGAAGAATCTGATCCCACTGATTGCGATGTTCAGCTACTAAACTCGTCAACAAATCCCCTAAACTTTGATTTACCACCTCAGTTTGTCCATCCGTCTGAGGGTGATATGTTGAGCTAAAAGATAAATCCGTCCCCAACTTCTTCCATAGCGTCCTCCAAAAATGACCAACAAATTTGATATCCCTGTCCAAAACAATACTCTTGGGTAAACCATGAAGTTGAACAAATTATTTGAAAAACAAATTTGCAATGTGCATTGCATCATTGGTTTTCTGACATGGAATGAAATGTGTCATTTTTGAGAATCTTTCGACTACCACGAATATGGAATCACAACCCCTCTGTGTCCTTGGTAGTCCCAACACAAAATCCATGCTCAACGCATCCCATGACCTCTCTGGTACTAGAAATGGTTGATACAATCATGTATTCTATCTTTTCCCCTTTGTGTGCTGGCAATTCTACATCTGTTGACAAATTTCTTGACATCCGTCCTCATCCCTGGCCAATAATATAAACTGTTCATCTGCGCAAATTTTTTTTCATGGCCGAAGTGTCCAGCCAATCCCCCACTATGTTTTTCCTTTAAAAGGTTTTCTCTCATAGAAATATTCGAGATACACAATTGATTTCCTTTGAATAATAATCCATCCTGAATTAAATATTCAATCCATTGGCTTATGTCTCTTAGAACAAGATTTTCACATGCTTCATAAGCATCCTTGAAATCTAAATCATCTCTGTACATATACTTAAGCCTATCAAAACCAAAGGTATTCACACGAAACTCTTGCAAAATCAAACATTTCCTGCTCAATGCATCAACAACCTTGCTAGCAGTTCCATAAATGTGTTTTATAACAAAAGTAAAGTTCTGCATAAATTCAACGCATTTCACATGTTTCTGTTTTAATTTTTCCTATTTGGTTATGAATTGTAAAGCATGGTTATCTCTATACAAAATGAACTCTTTCAGAACCAAGTAGTGCCTCCATTTCTTCAATGCTTGTATGACTGCAAAAAAATCTTTATCATATGTGGAATATTTCATCTTCATCTCATTCATCTTCTCACTGAAGTATGAAATCGGTCTATTGTCTTGACTTAAGACTGCTCCAACCGCAAATCCACTAGCATCTCATCTCACTTGAAATGTTCTTCTGAAGTCTGGCAAAACCAGAACTGGTTGTTTAGTTATCTTCTCCTTCAAAAACTTAAAACTTTTCTCTACTTCCTCTGTCCAATGAAAATATTTGTCTTTTCTTGACTGTGTCCATCATTGGTGCAAAAATTCCACTAACATTTCTAATGAACTTCTAGTAAAAAATGGATAAGCCATGAAAGATTCTGAATTCAAAGATATTCCTCGACGATGGCCATTCTTTGATCTCTTTTAGCTTCTCAGGATCCATCTTCAACTCATTCGAAGAGATCACAAAACCTAAATAAACCAGCTCTTTCTTCATGAAATACAACTTCTTTAGATTTATCAACAACTTCTCTTGCTGCAAACTCCTCATCACTAGGGTTAAATGTCTCAAACGTTCTTCCTCGGTCTTACTGAAGATCAATATATCATCAAGATATACAATTACAAACTTTCCAATGAAATCCTTCAAGACTTCGTTCATTAATCTCATGAAAGTACTTGGCGCATTCGTCAAACCAAACAGCATGACAAGCCATTCATACAACCCTTCATTTGTCTTGAATGATGTCTTCCATTCATCACCTTCCCTCATTCTAATCTGATGATATCGGCTTTTCAAATCAATTTTTGAAAAAAAATTTGCTCCACTCAAGCAATCCATCAAGTCATCCATCCTCGATAAAGGAAATCTATACCTTATGGTGATTTTTTTTATATCCCTCGAATCTGTACACATTCTCCATCCACCATCCTTCTTTGGACTTAACATTGTTGGTATAGTGCATGGACTCAAGCTTTCTCTAATCAATCCTTTGTCCATCAAATCCCGGAATTGCTTCTTGACTTCTTCATTCTCCTGTGGCATCAGTCTGTACGCTGCTTTGTTTGGTAAACTCGCTCCTGGTATAAGTTCAATATGATGTCTTATACTCCTGATGGGCGAAAATGAACAAGGTAAATCATCCACCACTATATCAGCGAAATTCTCCAACAGTTCTTGAATTTCCTCTGGTAGATCATCTATCAAAGTACTAGTCAAAATGACTCTAGGCTTCCTCACCACATCAAACTGCATATCATGTTCCTTCTTGACTTCATCCAAAAGTTCCTTCGCACTCATGAAGAGTATAGTGTTGCTTTCTTCTTCTTTCACCTTCTTGTCTTCAATCAGAAGCAACATATGTGTCCTACCATTCTTTTCTAAGGTGTATGTGTTCTTTCTCCCATCATGAACAACATTTTTGTCATATTTCCATGGTCTCCCCAACAAAATATGACAGACATCCATAGGAATAACATCACATAAGATCTCATCTCTATATCCCCCTATCTTAAATTCAACTAAACATTTTTTAGTGACTGTTACCTGATGTCCCCTTTGCAACCACGGGACTTTATATGGGCTTGGATGTGCAACTATCTCCAATTCCATCTTCTCCACCATTCTTGTGGATACCAGATTATATGTTCTCCCATTGTCCACTATCACTTTTCATACCCTATCCTTGGTCTTGCAAGCAGTTCTGAACAAACTGTTTCTATGGACTGGATTCTCTATCTCCTTCCCTGGTTTCAAGAGAATTTTCCTCATCATTAAAGATATTCCGCCTTCTAGATCTTCTGCCTCAAAATTTCACCTTTGCACTTCTGAAATTTCAGTTTCTCCTCCTCCATCTCTTTTTATATCAAGACATTCGAAATATTTGTGTCTGATCTTTCCACAGACAAAACACTTTATTTCTCCTCCTCCGCCTCTTTCTCCTCCTGTAGCTCGCGGAAAAGTGTTCTTATTGGCATATTGTCTTCCTTGTGAACTTCCTCCTCTTTCTGGGTGATTATGAGGTTTCTTTTCTTCATCTTTGGGCTTCTGTACCCTGTCTTGCACAATTTCTTTGCCTTTGCTCTGACTTCTACCTCTGCCTCTTTGACCTTGCTTTCAGGCCAATTTTTCTTCTTCCTTTGAAGTAATTTGATAGGCATCTTCTACATTTTTTATTGTCACCATGTTCATCTCATCATGAATGTCATAAATCAGGCCACTCATTTATCTAGTGACCTTTTCGTCATCACTCTCGCGATGACCTACTCCAATGTTAAGTCGGTAAAAATATTTAGTGTATTCCCTCATTGTCATCCCCTTCTATCTCAAATTATGCATTCTTCGAAACAGATTAATTTGGTAATCTCTGGGTATGAATTTGGCTTTCATTTTTTCTACCATACTATCCCAGCTTTTGATTCTTTGCTTGCCTTTGCAACACCTTTCATCCTGTAGTTTGTCCCACCACAGTGTTGCATTCCCTTTCAGTCTAGTGAAAACATGTTTTACTTTCTTATCCTCTTCGATATCTTCATAATTGAAGTACTTATCCAGTGCTCTAAACCAATCTAGTAGCTCCTCAATGTCTAAGTTAGCTTCATACATCGGGATATCCATTTTTTCTCTGGCCCCTATTCTTGCAACAACTCTCGGGATATCCATTTTTTCTCTGGCCCCTATTCTTGCAACAACTCTGAATAGACGTTCTTCTGCAACATCTTCGACTGAAACTTCCTCTTCATCGAGCCTAGATTTATTCTCATTCTCGGATTCGCTGACATCTCCAACATCAATTATCTGTTTCTATGCTATCTCCATAACATCTAATCGAGCATGAATTTCTCTCATTTCCCTTTCCATAGCTGGATCGGGCATTGGTCTTTCCTGATGTATTCTTGGCGGCATTGTGTTCAATCTACTCTCTACTACAGAAATTTGAGATCTGTGCTCTGATACCACATGGCATAGCACCCCTACCTCAACAAGTTTTTCTTGACCTCCTGGTCTAAGGATCGTTCTTAATATCCCTTGAGCCGAAATGGCTCTTTGATTCCCAAATGGAATCTTCACACTTGTAACCATACGTCCTTCTTAGGATTCACGTCTGTGTGAACAAGCACTAGGCACGAAATCTTACCCACATGACCAACCATTGTGACCACAACTTTCTCTTGAAAAGGGAACATCGGGTTTCAAGACTTCGTGATTCTTTTTGTTGATTTCCCCGACTCCTTCAAATCCTGAAACCCCGAAATGGGCTAAATGACTTCTAGCTCCTCCCTCAAGTCCTTCTGATGTGACTCTCTGCCACAACTTGGGGCCCAACCTCGAAGCGCGTCGGAAATTCACAACTCGGGAGTTCATGATACAAGAATTCTCCTTTTCCCTGAAGTTCGAGCTCACGACTTCTTTGTTGCGAATCAACGGTCCAGATTCCTCTACGATCTGACGGTCCATATCCTGCCAGAATTTCACGAATCGGGATTTCACAATTCTTTCCTTCTCATCACAAATTTCTCCACACCCCGAATTCAGAAATGACGAAATTCAAGCACGAGATCAATGACTCTTGTCGATCCAGATGTAATGGCTATTCTTCCTCCTAGAAGCTTCGACCGTCCATTCAATTCCTTGATAACCCCTGGCCAAATAGCTTGGTGTCTTTTCTCTTGAACTTGATTCTGCAAGGTGACTTCAGCCCTCATCTTCCTTCGAACTCTTCAAAGTCTCCATCCCTCATGAGCTTGGTTTTAACTTCAAACTCAATGATTCCAAGGGATTCTGGCACACACTCTTTTCGACCTTCATGATAATCACTAATTATCTGATGTCTTCCTCTTATGTGCACTCCTTACAACATAAATTCTTCCACCACTTTCTTGGGTTGGAAAAGTTTAAGACTTCAATCGTCCCGCACACACCTTGCACGGCTCTGTGCTATAATGCACTTCTGTTGATATGATAAAGATGGTATCTCTCCAGAGTTTTTCTGAGGTGAAACTCAGAGTCTGGTCAACACACTCTTTGTGGACTTTCTCTGCACTCCTTGCAAGAATTTTTTAGGATGAGAAACAATTGAAACTCATACTCTCCCTCTCATAGACTTCATACATTCAACATGTATTCATACATACACAAAGCATTGAAACAAATGCATAATAGAGCATATAAGAAAACTGTAAACATACCATTAAGAGATGCAAACAGTAATCACCAAAACACCATGAAACTGAATTAAAGCCTTCTCATATTAATTTCAGTGCTTCTGTACATGGGTTCAATAGCAACAACTATCTGCTTATACAACTTTCTATTATGTTCTCCTATTCTCTTGCTCTACAACTCTAATATTACAATGAGAATAATGATACCAACTAAAATACATGTGAGGGAGCTTTCTATATTTTCCCCTCCTACACTCTAAGCTATCTAATCGAATTAAATTCTAAATCTACTTTACATTTAATACAATAAATACCTCCAACCGATAGATAAGAGTTACGCTCAAGGTTTGCATTACAATCCCAAAAACATTTAAGAGAAATTACGTCCCTCCAACTATTACATTAATGTTTCATCTTTTCAAATTCAAAATGCCTTCAAAATGTGCGTTGGTGCATATCCAGTTGTCCTCCACTTGTGTGTGCTTTATTTTCCAATGATGCTCTTGCATCAATCCCACTCTTGTGCACACCTGATTGGACTTATTCTTTGGGGACACTTGCGTGCAAGCGATCCAGTTCATTATATATTGACTGTTTTGATTATGATTATGAGATGTTGAGGATTTGATGATGTGTTATCTTGTTATATTTATATTGACAGGTGCTATTGAATGGTTTTCTTGAGTGTGCAAGACTCTGGATGTTAGAGGATGTCTATAGAATCAATGGATCTCCTTGGAATATGAATTAAGTCATGGAATGGACTGTTATGGTTGAATTTTTTTGATATTACAGATGTGACATATGACTAGATATTATAATGTTGATTGTTATCGCTGACACATTTCGTTGATGGATGCAGGATGACGATAGCTTTCTGACCAGAGTCACATTTGGATTAAAGGGGTCATGCACGACAACCAGAGACATTGAGGGAAAGGTGTGGCAACAACCTTGCCACAACCTACTAGCACTCCCGTCGTGGCTTGAAATGTAGGTTAACGATTACCTAGTTTGAGAAGACCCACGATGCTGTGAGGGAAGACTGTGACAGTTGCTCACGATGATTCTAAAGGGAACACAATAAGGCAAGGTCATTATTCCTTAGAGGCCCTTAGTATCCCACAAGGTCACCTGACGGAGTATATACTCCAGGGGTTTGACGTATACCAAATTCAGTCAAAATAAGAGTGGCACCCTTGGAGCATGTAGTGTGTCTTCAAGGGCATGTCGCACAAATAAAATGAGAAAATGCAAGTGGCACCCTTTGAACACGTAGTGCATCTTGAATGGCATGCCGTGATTTTAACTCTAGTAATATTAATAAACCTAGTGCCTAGAAAAATATACCTCCTTAGGACCTAGTCAACCTTAAAATGAATGAGGGTATGAGTAAAGTTTAATAAAAACGTTTTTCCCTTAAAAACTTTCGCCAAGCCTAGTGAATTTAAAATCTAGGTCTAAGTAGAACATGTGATAAAAAAAAAACACTAAATGGACATGCAACAAGAATAGGATAAAGAAAATTCAAACTTTAATAATTCAAGTAAAATTTTAATGAAGGATTAAAATATTAAAAGGGTAAATTGTTGCTTATGTCTAAACCTGCTAATTCTAAACTTAGATAGAAAAGTGGAAACTTAAAGAAAAAGGGGAATGCCTAACATAGTGGGAATCTAGTCTTTGGAACCTTCTAATTGTGAACTCAACTAGGTTTTAGGAAAGGCATAAGTCATTTAAGAATTGTAAAGGAATAAAGGGATACTGATGAGTGTTTCTAGGAACTCTATTAGGTGGGTGAGCGAAATAGGCTAATTTAATTAATTAATAAACTAATTTTCTAGTGCAACTAAGGGATCAGGTGACATGTGTACGGGGGAGGTTTATCCTAATTAAATTTAATAAAAAGAATATAATGAGGGTTTGAGAAACTAATCACTAAGAAAACTCTATAAAAAGGTTGGCAGAGGAGGAGTATGGATCATGTTTGGTATGCGTAAGGTTACGCTGTCAGAATTTATCTTGACTGGATTTTTCTTGTGGGAGTTGGGATACCCATCTCGGATAACGAGTGGTAGCTCGACCTTGTGAGGTGAGCTAGGAGATAGCATTCTCTGGTATTGTGTGCATGGCCCCTTTGTGTCTCAGGGGGCTCAGGGGGAAGAAGAGTACCCCTAGAATTGTTTGGGAGGTTCCAGTGAGGTCTCAATGCTTGGAAAGCAGGAGCGAAATGGAGCACGAGTGCAGGATAACAACAACGAAACCTTCACCTTCGCTCAAGGTACACACGTCTAAATTTCACGATTTTATTTAGCTAAATGCATGTTGATTTACATTTAGATGGTATGAATTATGGTTTCATCGCTCTGTGTTTGTTGTTAATGTATGGAATTATGATTCAACCAAGAGAGACTACATCCATATGCAGTTTATGGTATCTAGTGCATAAAGAGCACCCCTTTTATTTATTTATCTGTAGTCTATTTCCGGTAGTGCAACAACCATTATTCATTCCAGTTTTGTCTACATGCTTTCTCTTATTCTTAGCGCAGTGATAGTCGCACCTGTTATATTAATTCCTATTATATATGTCATTTGTGGTTTTAAATTTTCTTTGGATCTTATTTACTATTGTGCATCCATTGGTGCCTTACAATTTTAATTGCTTTTAAATTTTTTCCTTTTTTTGAAATGCATCAAGTTTTCCACTGAAAACTTCTTCGCCCATGGCCTCGTGGATTCTCCCTTGGAGCCTTGCGCTTGGGTGGTTGTCTGGATACACTGGACACTGGTAGGATCGTGCTTGACTTGGATGCTTGGCTTGAGTTAAGCGGGATTGAACCCATGACCCAACCTATGCCTGCATTTTTATAATCCTTGTTGTATTGTGATTCAATGTTGGTTGTGAATCATTTTTATTCCTAGAGTTTGTTTGATCTTCTCGTGGCCAGAACGAGCACAGGACCCAACCTTGCCTGCATTTTTTTTATAATCTTTGTCAGTATTGCGATTCAAATCGATGTTCTGTGTATTGTTTTATTCTATAATTATTGTTTCATGTTGGGATTGTGTATCGTTTTCAATCCATGATTTTTTCTTTAAACTTGTGGCTTGAACCTTAGCAATGGATTGCGTGAGGGGGGATTCAATCGTTGGTCTGTGTATTGTATTTTTATTCTGGAATTTTTGCTTTAAACTTGTGACTAGAACCTTAGCATTGGATTGTGTGAAGGGGGATTCAAATATTTGGACTGTGTATTGTATTTATTTCTGATTTTTTTTACTGGATTTTCTCAAGCAAGTGGAGACTTGTTGTTTTCCAATGTCCTTTGTTGTTGCCTCAATGAATTGGTCGTTGCCTTGATTGTCCTTCCACCTGTAACACGTTGGGGAGTGACCCAACGTTCCACCTGTAAATGGGCCAAAATTTTTAATTGCAATTATTTTTCCTAGGCATGAGCTATTCTGGTAGCGATTGAAATAAATGGTTTGCTTGATAGTTCTTTAACTATTTCAAGACAGGGCACTAATGTAGGACAAGTTAATGGCAGTCTGAATTGTTGTGTGTTAGATGTTAGAATTGTTTATGGTATTGAGTAATCTTTTATAAAAATCAATATATGTAAGTTAGTGTTATGTCATTGTATAGTGCCAGTGAGTGTTGACTAGTGGAGAGAGCAATTGTAGCTTGAATATAATGTGACAGGAATATCCTTCCTTTGTTCGTTAATTGTTACTGAATTGTTTTAGTGAAAGGTTTTAGACCCTAGTACCTAGGGACAACCAAATTTTCCATGTTGAATTTATATCAATAGAATAGATATTATATGGCTCCTTATATCCTCTTTCTGGATCACACAATCATTTTCTAAAAACCCTTAGAATAATGCAGCCCTTTAATTAATGATCAACAATGATTCTTATAATTATAGAGGAATTGGCACTATACTTCTATTTGCTCAGTATTTATTGATGTCAATTTAATTTTTGATGGTGATTATATTAAATAGGAAAAAAAAAATTATAAGGTGAAATTGTTAGAGTGTGTTAAACCAACATCAAAACCGGGATCTAATCCTTTCAACAGTTAAAGATGGACAGGAAATATTTAGGAACATGGAGTCAAAATAATGAGTGAATATATATCTATTTAAATCATTTTTACCATAGATGTTCACTTGTAAGAAATCACCAATTCTTAAGCATGAGACGGATGGTAAACAACAACTTGTGCAAGATTCGTTGGGTTAATCAAGTAGGTTGTATTGAAAAATTCATCATCGATTTACTAGAAGTGAATATTAGATTATATTTAATACAAAACATTGCTTAGATTAGTGAGTTGTTGCCAAATCATTAGGTGCCTATGCCACCATGTGAAAGAAAATAAATTCACTTCCTCCTTTTTAAACCCTTATTCAAAAAATAAATCCTGGAAATTTAAGTGCAAAAAGATTTACTCAAGCATTAGAGTTACTTGTGTCAATTACTTTTTAAGTGGAAATTGAACCAATATGAACATGAATATTGAATTTAGCATAAACCCCAAGGAATATATATATATATATATATAGTTAGAGTGTTCCATTTAAGATGATTTTTAAATATTTTATTTAATTATAAGATGCTTCCTTCCTTATGAGGTTTAAGGAGTTGTGTTTAAAGGGAAGCCTGGTTACATGTTAATAATCATTATTAATGTTATTAATGAATTGTTTAATTATAAGATCATTCCTGTTGTACTGTTTTAAAGGGGTGTTTATAGGAAGTGGTGTTATATGCATTAGCATTGATTGATTGGATACATTGTGCTAGGATTTAGTCCTTATGATGATAAATTTGCTAATAAACTTACTTCTAGTTGTTGCGCAAATTAAGATGTGTCGATGATAGTCACCCTGCATCAGATTGCTTATTGTCTAGAGTGCCTTTGTCTACCGACATTATGTAACGTATGACTGTGCAAGTTGGATTTCAGGCACGTTGGACTTTACGTTGGTCGAAGGTTTAGAATTATTCATGTTGCGCATGGGCTCCTAGCACGCTTGTTTCACTGTGGCAACATGATTCCTTAAGATTGGATCCTTGCGCACATTGATCAAGAACTGCCTATGATCACTTGGCTTAGGTTCATGTACCTCCCAATGTGTATGATGTTGTTTTTTAATTTAGGCTTGTACTTTGTATTGTAATGTTTAATTGTTGTCTCTCACTCGTCGAGAAGGTTCTAGCTACCGGTCGTTGAAGTTGTTGTCTTGGGATTGCTTGATGTTTCCCTTTAGCTTAGTAGGAGTGGTCTTGCTTGTGTCAGGCGGGATGTAGACACCTCCTTTCTCCTTAGAACAATCACCAGCCTTGAGACCATAAATGGTCAAAATTGATAGGAACCTGGGCTTGACCATTGCTTATGTGTCCTGGAGGTCCTAACCTTGCAGGGTAGGACGGGTAGGTAGTCGTTTTTATTTTCATCAGATTAATTGTCGTATGTTGCATTCAACTACATGTTGTGCTAGTATGCTAGGTCCTTAGGTTTGTTTTTTTCATGTATTGCGTGCATTGGGTTCGTCGTCGAGTTGAGATGATTGATTGTATTGTCATTATTACTTTACTACACACAGAGAAAAAAAACAACATTTGTGCTCATTATGCTTGCTTGTTGTCATAACGACGAGGTTCATTACATATGGCATTAGAGCCAGTTCAATCCACGACTTGGGATCACTACAACTTCCATTGATTGGATACTTAATTATAAATGTCAATAAATTTAAATTGATTTGTATTCGTGCAGGTAATCATGGTTAGAGGACGCCATGTCCTCGAGGTGTAGGACAGTCGATGATGGAGTGTGTTGTTAAGGCGCTCTGTGATGTTAAAGTCATTGGTTTGAAACCTGTGGAGACAAAAAATCCAACCATGTTAAGGGTTGGTGTGGCTCAAGCCAGGTGCAATGCCCAGGTGATTTTGATGGCTTAGATGCCCCTGAGTCACGGTTTCTTAGCCATAGGTTAGTCCCACATGTCACGGAAAAACTAACAATTATGGTTAGAGGATGTTGTGGAGGAAGAGGACATGGTGCTAGGGGAGGAGGCGCGATGCCCCCAGTAGCATCCACGCCCGAGGGGTCTAACCCTCAGGGAGATGAACAGGTTGTCGGGCAGGAATAGATAGTTGTCGTTGATGTAGTTAGGATGATGAGGTCCTTTCAGAGGATTTCTGAGGCACTGATCAGCCGTTTGGATACAGATGAGGCTAGGGTGTTGGCACCTCCTGAGGGTCCAATGCGCACCTAGGTTGGTACTGGTAGCATTCACCGTGAACTTGAGAAGGTCAAATTTCTCGAGTTCTTTGGTGCCCTGGATGGCGTAGTAGTTGAGGCATCGCTGGAGAATATGGAGATGTGCTTTGCACTTTGTGACTATGCATCCAACATGAAGGTCCACATGGAAGTATTTCAACTGAAGGGGAGCACTCTTCTATGTTGGAAGACTCTCCTACTGCAATTGAACATGGTCATCGAAGACGTGTCATGGGAACTGTTCGAGGAAAAATTTAAGGAGAGGTATCTGTCTAAGGAATTCGTTGAGCGTCAACTCAACGATTTCAATGCCTTGCAATAGGGCAGTCATACGATGCCCGAGTATGAGGCACATTTTATGGAACTTCTTCGGTATGATCCGCACCTAAATTCCAAGAATATTAAGGTCAACAATTTTGTGTTCGACCTTAATGTCAATATTCGTGCAAAAGTGAGAATTCAAATGCCTCAAACCTTGCACAATGTTATCCAAAAGGCCCTCATAACAGAGGAGGAGCTCATCAGCAATGGTCAGAGTAGGAATCTGGTGAGACAAATGAAAAAATTAATGAAATTTCTGATGACAATGGTGTATTTCAGGCAGATGAGAAAAATAGATACAATCTCAGATCTAAGGCAGTTGCTGCAAAACAGAGTACTACACCTCCTCCTCAAAAGAAAGACTATGTACCTACCAAGCAGCAGAATCAAGATCATCAGAACTTAAAGGAACCACAGATTTCATTAAAAGAACCATTCCATGAGGCAAAAACATCTAACAAGACCTCGTTAACTTTTAATATTGAAGCAGAAATCCAAAAAATTAAAATTCCAATCCCTCTAGTTGAGTTGATGAAAAATGAGTCATTTAAGAAAAACATTTTGAGCACCCTTGATCCTAGATGCACTTTTGACTCTATTGATATTCCCAACATTCAAGATAATCAACCTACTATTGTCCTAGGTCCTATGATTGAAGATAGCGATGAGAGTCGTCCACCATTTTACATTTCTTTGAACATTCATGACAAAATCTTGCATAATTGTCTCTTAGATTCAGGTGCATCTCATAATCTGATGCCAAAGGTTGTGATGAAAGAGCTTGTTCTAGAAATCACTAAGACTTATCATGATCTTTTCTCTTTTGACTCTAAGAGAGTTAAATGTTTTTGGCTTATTAAAGATTTGGCAGTTACTTTGACCTCAGCATCAATGAAAACCATGGTGATGGATGTGGTTGTGGCAGACATCCCTCCCAAATTTGGATGTCTCTTGTCTAGATCTTTCATGAAGAGACTTGGTGGAACTTTGCAAATGGACCTATCATACACCACCATTCTAGTGTTCGGTGGAGAAAACAGAAGGTTGTACAGAGAATCTCATCTTGAATACATAATCAATGATGATCAAAATCCAGTCAATCACCCAATTTATTCATTGGACACAGGTATGGGATCATGTATACTTCAAATCGATGACACTCTTTCAGAATCATTATTACTTAAGAATCCCATTGTGAAGCCAGCAGAAATAGGTGAGAATGATTTGTGCACAATGTTTTTTGATGGGGCGTGTACAAGACAATCAGCTGGAGCAGGCATAGTCATTATTTCCCCATTGAAGGAAACCACTCATTTTTCTTTTAAGCTTGATTTTAAAGAAACTAACAACATTACAGAGTATGAGACACTGCTCCTAGGATTAAATGCAGACAAAGAGATGAAGATTCCGAGACTACAGGTATTTGGAGTTGCGTACCTAATAATTCAGCAAGTAAACAAATCCTTCTAGGCCAAACATGTTAGGTTGAAAGCCTATAGAGATGAAGTTTTGACAGTGATCCATGCTTTTACAGATTTCAAGATTACTCATGTTCCTAGAGCCATGAGTGAGATCGGAA
>CBVK0100228919.1:0-23801 GCA_900067695.1 Picea abies | reverse complement strand
TGGCCTAAAGGACTCGAACGTGAGCTTGATGCTGAGGAAGCATTTGATAACCTCGCAGGGTCATTGTGACAGAGAGAGTTTCTCTGAGAGATGGCATAAATTCCCTATTGATATCATGGCTTGGCACGAGGGTGGCCAGAGTGCTAAGAATGAATGCCTATGAGCCTATGGTTGGGTGGAAAGGTGCACACCCACAATAAGTTGTTTGGATGCAACTTGTAATAGATAAGTGTTCTCATACCCTATGAAATTAAGCTACAATTATGTAATAAAATGGGATATACTGTGAAGGACCCAAGGACGTGTATGTTTTCTTAATGGTTATACTGTATCTCTTTATTCCTGTTTAAATTGTGTATTTAAGAAAGTATGGATTGGACATGTTTTGTATTCATAAATGTTTGCGCCCACTAGTGGCTTTAGCTAGATCCACAAACTGTGAGGTTGTCTACCTTAAGCATAGTTTCACGTATGCATATCGACACTCCTAGTCATTATGAGTCACTTAGAGGGGGGAGTCTGTTAAATATTAGGAGATATAGTACATGTATGCATAGACTCTCTGCGAAGCAAGAAAAGACCGAGAACAACTTAAGTTCTAGAGTTGACGAATGAGCATAAGGGGTGCGCGGAAGGATTATTCCAAGCATTAAGTTCAATAGAAAGACCTCAAATATCTTAAGCCTTTGAGAGATAACAATGCTTAGGAAGAGTAACAAGGCTGAAGTATAGAAAGGGAAGGTTCCCTTGTTAGGAAGACGAAGGGACGAAATCTATTCAGAAGAAGCCACGGTCTGTTGTGACTATTGGATATGGGAAAGAGCGTGGGATTTAACCCTTGGAGTCATTTGGAGTTCGAGAGTTCAGTGAACTGAGAAATTTCATTGTAAGGGAGGTAAAATACCCAAAGTCCCAAAGTTAGCTATGATCCTTAGATCTAAGGATGCACGTGAACAATCCTAACCATCAAATCTAGAAGGTAGACAATAGTCAAGTTGAACCCCACAATTTCTATGAACCATCGATCTATGAATGGAGATCGAGGGTGGGGAATCACTACGAAGCACGAAGGTGAAAATAATGGACGTGCTAGTTCTTGGCCCGAAATTCACCCTTTCCATTGATCTCAATGGGTTGGAAGATCAACGATCCCCGTTACACTTGAATCGAGCAAGTAGTTTCCATATTGCAGAGGTCGAACTCTCTGGTAAAGAGAATGCATGTTGGGTCCCAGCAATTTTTGTGAACCTTCGATTGTCATTGAATTTCGATTTAAGTTTGACACAATCCCTAAAACACAACGAGCACATGGGATGGAAAAATCTTCAACGAGATCAAGCTCAGAAGAGATAGTACTTTCAGTAGCGCAGACGAAATCCAGGAGATGGGCCCATAGTAGGAGCAAAGGTCGAATACTTTGAGCACTTAGAAAATATTCTAAGTAGGAGAAATTCATAAGCTCAGAAGGAGGGGTGATAGTGGCCATTGGATCATAGTGTAAAGGATCAACAACCATCTGATCGAAGAAAGGTGCACAAGCCTTAGTGCTTCACACACGCAGGAGAGAAAGAACTTACCAAGGTTTGAGAATTGAGATTTCTGAAGTCGGAGAGCCCAAGAGTCGAAGTAAAATCTTAATCATCCGATCATTCAAAGTAGATCTACACCATCAGATCATCAGAAGTAAACCTCAAGTGTCAAATTTCCCAAGTGAATCTGAGCCATTAGATACCATGAGTTCATGAGGAGGCAAGTTTGAGACTTGAAATTTCTGAAGCCCGAAGAGCCGAAAATATGAAGTAAATCTCAATCATCTATTCAGCCAGAGTGAATCTGAATCGTCAGATCATCTCAAGTAAATCTTAGGTGTTAGATCACCCGAAGTGAATCTGAGCTGTCGAAGTTCAATAGAGACATGGAATAGATTTGTGAGCTCTGGGTAAAGAACGTCAGATCATCTGAAGTAGATCTGAACCATCAAATCTAGAGGACAAGTGGCGTGAATCTGTGGACTCTGGGAAAAGACTCGAAGCAAACATCAGCTGTTAGATAATCCAAAGTAGATCTAAACCATCAGATCTAGGGAATAGGTGGCGTGAATTTGTGGATTTCGGGCAAAGACCCGAAGTAAATGTCGACCATCGGATCATTCGAAGTAGATCTGAACCATCAGATATGGAGAACAAGTGGTGTGAATATGTGGATTACAGGAAAAGAACTGAAGTAAACATCGATCATCGGATCATCCGAAGTATATATGAAACGTCATATCCAAAGAACATGTGGCATGAATACGTGGATTCCAGGTAAAGATCTGAAGTAAATGTCGACCGTTGGATCGTCCGAAGTAGATCTGAACCGTCAAATCTAGAAAACATGTGGCATGAATCTATGGACTTTGGGTAAAGACCCGAAGTAATCCTTGAATGTTAGATCAAGTGGACACATGTCAGTGGATTATAGCCTTTGGATAAAACCCATTGGGAAAAAGGGTGAATTTTGAGATTTGAGAGCTCAGAAGTCTGAAGACCCGAAGGAGATCTCGATCATTGATTGAGAAGAGGTCCATAGGATTGTTGATCTAGTTGAAAGGTCAAACACTTGAAGTAGAAGAAGGACCATTGATTTAGGAGGACAGGTGTCCGTAGATCATCAACTCTAGAATATTGATGTACAGAGGAAAGAAGGGTTTGAGATTTGAAAAGTCTAAAGTCTAGAGTCATGAAGGAGATCACATCCATTGATTTAGGAGGGCTAGATATAGTCCATGGATTTGAAAAGGGCATATCTGAACTGTCAGTTTAGACAGTACTATCAATATCAAGAGATCGATGGTTCCATAGAATTATGGGGATCGGAGGTGCGCAAACTTTAAAAAGTTGAGGGCGGATCACAATCCAAACCCCGGTTTTGGAGAAAGGACACATGGAGGCTCAAGGTGAATTCTGGGGTGAAAATTAGTTTGGTTTCAAACCACCCTTGGTCACTCCCAAAATTGTGTGGTTATGTAAGGCCATCGCCCAAGGTCATATCAAGGAAGGGACCTATCAGAAAAGAAGCTAGCGCCCAGACTCTGAGATTTCATAGGTGCGAAGGGGAAGGTCAAGGGTACCATTAGACCTACACCTGAAAGTCAAAAGGGCCTACGTTTAATTATAGAGTGATACCATCAAGGTCTCAGAGAGTCATTTGGCTTTAGAATCAGAGATCCTTGACCAAAAGGTCAGATTGGTTCCCCAAATTTCCAAACTAGAAACCATGAATAGAGAATATGTCCTTTAAGAAAAGAAAAAAAAATTGTGCCTCGTCATGGGTGTGTTACAATGTGATAATTCTCCAACTGAGTACCCCATTTGCAATTGGGTTAACATAATATTCTTCTCACGTGGTTTTTCTATACAACTGGTTAATTTCTTCTAGGTATAAACAAGTTGGTTGTACAAACCTTAACCCTTCTGATGGATCTAATGGTGCAATGATTTTGTATTCTCTTGAATTGAATGTCATATTCCTCATCTTTAAGTTGATTATGGCCTAATTTTCAAATTCCCAATCCAAGCCAAGCAATTTTAGATAAGGTGTTGTTCCATCCACTATCTCTATTACTTTGAAATGAGATTTATTATGCACTCCATCCAGATCTACTGTCACCCCCTTTAGTCTTCCAATTGGTAAAACTATGTGTCGATTTTCTAGTTTCAGCTGAATAGGTGAATATCCTAATGTGGTCTCTCCCATTCATTGTCATTTCTTCTTGGGTAACACACTTACTTCAGATCCTAAATCCAGTATAATATCTACCATGTTGAAATCTACAATTTTGGCATTCAATCTGAATTCTCTACTTGTTCTCCTCCTTGTATGCAGATGATTAAGTGTTTTCTATTCTATCTTTCCTTCTACCTTTGTGCTACATCATGGATCATTTAGTAGTTTAACACAGGATTGCAAAAAACTCTTAATCACACTTTCTTGTCCTAGGGGTTGTGCTTCCTTGGTGTGATCCAGCAATGGAGGCATCACGTATGTTGGTACTTCATTAATATGTTGTGCAGTTGATGTTGATGCAATGTCTGGCTTCAATAATTCTTGTCTGTCCTACTTGAATATCTCATTTTTGTTCTACGCATAAAATTGTTTCTTCAGTTTGGCATTCTTCTTCACTCGGTCGTGTTTTGTTGGATCTTGTATTACTATGTCATTTCTTGTCTTAGCTCCTCCCCGCATAACTATGTTGATGTTTCTTCTGACATCCCTTGCTTCTGTCGAAATCCACTGAACATTCTGATTGTTTTGATTTCTCTTTTCCTAGATCTTCCCCAATAGTGTAGGACATTCTTTTGTCCCATGATATGATGTGTGAAAATACATACATGCCGCGGGTGGAAGTAAGAAATCTCTTGCATAATGTCTTGATTGTTGACAGTTGTGGCATACCACTAGTCCTCTAGCTCTTCCAAAGCCTCCTCTTCCTCTTCATCCACCTTTATATCCAGCTCGATATCCTCGTGGTGCAATGTACTAGGGTGCCTGGTTATACTGCGTGGGGTCATAGTGTGGCTGCACGATATTGTACTCTGGTTGCATAGTGTTATATTGTTGTTGCGTAGTGCTATAATGTTGGTGCACAGTGTTATATAGGGCTAGTACTTGGTTAAACTGTGGCGCATCTTTCCCAGTCATCAATTCTTCCTACACCCTGTAAGCATCTGATGTTCTTTCCCTCATGAGGTCCATGGTCCTTCAATCTTTGTCATCATGGCCTACTAAATTGCAAACATTGCAATATGAACTTTTAGGTACTGTTTGGTATTTTTGCATCATTGGGTAGTGATATGGCTCATGCCCATGTTTCTTATATATCTCACACCATAGTCCTCCTTTTGGAAATGGGTTTGGCAGTACTACTACCATGTACTGGGTGAATGTTAGGAATTCATTCTTATGGTGTCCTTCTATTCTTCATGGTACACCAAATGACTTCTCTTTTGTCCTTACCTTTTTTCTGGTTTAGCTGGAATGTTAAGTTCTTCATATCCTCCTTCATATCCTCTATTGTTGGATCGGTCTTCTGATATTGGTTCTCTTCCAGTTGTAGGGATTCCTATAGAGCCTCTTCCTGGGTTTGAAACTTTTGTTATCGCAAAGGGTATTTCAAGTGTGGGAGAAGTGAATTGACAAACATATGCTTATGTTGCATATTTTTCATGACATACTTTAGATTTCCCTTCAATCGTTTGACTCTCTATTCAATCCCCCATACAGATTCTCCCGATTTTTGTATAATCTCTATCATCTTATTCATGTAATTATCCTTTGAGCTAGGTTTCTAGAATTCATTTATCAATAAATTTTTGATATCTTCAATCATTCTGGTTGTCCCCGATGGACTCTTTGTAGCTAAGCTCATGTCCCAATATAGTGTGCAATCTCTTAGCATGATAGCTAACTGCGTAAGTTTAGTGTCCTCATCTGCGATATGTTTTTCTTCCCATATCTTTTCACAAATGAACAAGTTCTAATCAGGGTCCTCTGATGCCTCTCCTTTGAATTATGGTAACCCGATGGTGGGATCATGTCCTGCCATCCTGAATGTTGAACTACTACCCTTGTGAAGTGTATATACTTGACTAATGCTTCCTGAACTAGTTACCCCTATTGTTTTTCCATGTGTAGATGTAATTCTTGTTGTCTTCCTTCTCCCAAAATTTGGTTGTATAAATGGTGGTGTTCTTCTTGGTGTATTAGTCGCACATGGTTTTACGGGTTCCACACTGACACTGATATGGATAGGAGTGTTTCCTTATATTCCTACTCTTGGACCTCTCATCTTCCTCTCATATGTTGTGCATAGGATTTCCTCAATCTTCTCCACATTCAGGAGATCCTCTACCTATTTTTCATCACTTTCCAAGCCTTCCCTCGTGGCTACAACTCTCTTCTTGGTGTTCATATTATATTGGTAAGGTACTCCACTGCGCGTTATTCCATTTGTTGCCATCATCTACTTAATCTAGTCTTTGTTCATCATAATTGGGTCCAAGTCCTCCTCCTTCTTACCTTTATCCATTTCTCCCTCCATCTCTCCTTCTCCTGTCAGTGTTTCCCCCCTTCCCCCATGCACACAGCGAAGTTTAGATGTCTGAGGCCATTGTCATTACACCTTTGTTATATAGTAATAACTTAATAGAAGTATATAATGATCTAATATACATACCTTGAGGTCCCTTCAAGAACTCTTGCACTGTTTCACTGTAAGACTTCACTGTATCTACTGCAAATTCTGTGATAAATCCCACAACAATGTTTTCTAACCAGAAATATACTACACACATAAATTTATTATCAAGTTGTTGTAACTCTGTGATGTCTATAAGATTCCACTCTAGTTGTCTGATATGATTTGTAGGATGATTATATTTCAACCTCAATATCCACTCTTGCAACACATCCAGAAAATCACAAAAAAATATGTCATGCAAGTCGTTGAATATGTACTTGTCCAGAATTTTCCCGTTGTCAACTTCGGGTTTCTGTTATCTTTCTGCACAAACATCAACGCCTTTGTTTTCAACTATCTCTCTACATCTTTCTTCATTAGGTTCCATGGTATTAACATCCCCTTTTTTATTCTCATTCTTTTAGCATCTTGTCGTTCAATCTGGCATTCTTTTGACGCGTCTTCATCAGGTCTCATTCACTCAATCCCATCTTGTTCCAACCAACCAGCAACGGAACTACTTGTTGGATTTTACTCTTCTACTTTATCAATTATCTACTATGTTCCTACCTTACTGTGATAGATTGAACTAGGTTAATATTTAACAATATCCCAACAAAATTCCTCTAAAACTATCACCCCCTCTAGTAAACCAAAAGGAAACGTAGCACACATAGTGTACTGTGCAGTCTCACCCAATATAACTCTATGGATGGATGTAATACCCAGGTGTTTTCAACCTATGAATGACTGGAGAACTATGGTTGTTCTTTGTAATCTTTATTTATTTAGTTTAACATCAAAGCAAACATCTTATTCATGCATGTGAAATATCAAATCTAACTAGTCACTTTATTCATTCATATAACATTCAACACTTAGAAATAATAGAGATGCATACATTCAATCACATAACATAGGTGTTACCATGGTTCACCCCCTCCTAGGCTACGTCCACAAATATCTGGCTCTCAAGATCTTTATTATGGTTCAATAATATGTCACACCATGTGTGCTTACAATCTTGGATCTTACACTCTCAACAAGATCCTCGATCCTTGCGAGGCGACTAGATCACACCAGGCTCCTCAGCCTGTGATCTAACCTTCAGGACCAAGTTTCTCAATTCTTATCTATCTCACCATCTTACTCAATAGCACAATTCTTACAACTCTCTTCCATATGTCCTCTCTCTTCTCGTCGTCTCCTCTTCTATCCTCTAAGTACTACTTATTTATATTCTTGGATCATCATCCATTACAATACATTACAAAAACCATAACCCTAACGTCGTTGGTTATTCCTTGCATGCACACCTCACATTCTTCCCTCACATGTGTTCCTTTTCCTTCTAGTTTTCCTTTCTTCCTTTCATGCTTCTCTTCCAAAAAATATCATTTTCCCTTGACTGGGTCTACATCCAACATATATACAAAGGCAACTGCAACATTGTATAGCTTCCAGTCATGTGTATAGGCATCATACTAAAACAACTCCAAGTCCACCTGAGATACTGAAGCATGGTCGTGAAAGTGGCCACACTAGGAGGAACACCTCAAATAAGGCCCAACATGGATCCAAGAGACATTCAATGCAAAATTCCTCTAGTGAGGACACTAATAAATCCAAGGAATCTTCTAGTGGAAAAACCAGTTCACATTCTCAGACAATCGGAAAGAAGAGGAAACATTCCAAGTGTCATGACCCTGAAGAATTCAAGAAAGCTAAAACACCCACCTTCAATGTAGAGATTAAGAAGGGGGAAGAGGAAGAAATTTCGCTACTCCATTTGAAGAAGTACTTCAGAGTCCATGACTACTCTAAAAACTTAAAGGATTGGATATTCATTTTCAAATTGAATTGGAAATCTTCCATTTGGTGGGAGGACCTTAGGAATTTGAAAGGAATCCATGAGAAGGACATGTCATGGAAAAAATTTGAGAAACACTTCAAGAAGAAGTACCTGTCAGAAAAGTACTTTGATGGAAAGACCAAGGAATTATATGAACGCAAGCTAGGACAACTCATCATAGATGATTATATCAATAAATTTATCAAGATGATGAGGCGTGCTCCCTACATAAAAGATAAAAAGGTAAAGATGCAATGATTTATTATGGGATTACCTCATTCCTACTAGGACATGATTGAATTTGATGAGACAAAGACCTTGTAAATGTGTTGAACCTGCAAAGAATAGATCTAGCTAGAAAATACCACACACATTTGCAGAGAGAAATTGAGAAAGAAGAAGCAAGAGAGAAAGAATGGAAGAATTCTGATTAATTTTATTCCACACTCAAAGAGTGAATAATTTACAATAGATATAGGCTACATGAGTAACTAATGCGCATTAGTAGTGATCTAGAGAGATGTAGACACTCATTGACAGACACTGGAGTGAAATGCCACCTAGTCCTAGTTAGCTTATCCATGCAATCATCAGTTAACTGAGACACGTGTTCTTAAGTGAGATAGACACATGCAATTGTTGGTGATAAAACCAAGGTTGACATGCATGAGTGACTTCGACTTGTCTAAATGAGTGTAACTAACTCTAAAATGAAGAGGAATGCCCTATTTTGTAGGGAATATTCTCTAAAGAGAATATTCTCATCTAAGGAATCATTCTCAGCATTGTACTATCAAACTTAGGAAAATAATTCTAGGTGAGTGTTTAATATCTCCAACACCCCCCCTGAACACTAGTAGGGTGTACATGATGAATGTGTCCTGACAACCAAGGCCATGTTAGGTACCCATTGTACAATTCATATAATAATGAGACACTGAAATAAACGAGGAAAGAGGGAAAACCTCATGGGAAAACCCCCCCTCAAATTAAAATTCATTAAAAAATATGAGAATGAACAAAAAACAGTTGATAAGCAACCATGTCCTTCACTCCAAGAAGGCCTCGCAACTATGCAAATTTGTGCTCGTTGAATATTTTTTTGAATATGTAGATGTCTTCACAGATTTGATGAAGTAGATGCATCATTGATATGTCCACACATATCCACTTTCTCTTCCTGTAATGAATAATATCCAAATAAAGTTTGGATGAAATTTTGAAAACCATGCGGCCATTTCCAGAAAAACGTTGAAATTTTGTTGATTTTAAAATGATCATAACTTCACTTCCTGGACTCTGTTTCAGAGGATTTTATTTTAAATTGGATATTTTCCTGAGAGGAATTCAAATATCCAATTTTTTCTATAAATTTTTCTTAGAAAATATCATAATTGAGGCTGATGCGCACGACTCCCTTTTTGTCTCATGAGATGCATGCATTGAGCATGGAAAAGTGTCTACATGTGACCCCTAAGATGCATGCCATATATATTCCACATGAAATTCAGAAACAAAATCTGAAATGGAGTAGACATCATATTCAATTAATGGAATACAAATTTGTGCAAATACTTTTGTAGAAGACTCTTCATAATAAGAGGCTTGATCATTTGATGGCTTCTCTTCTTGATCTATCTGTTCAACCTCCTGCATGAAATCTTCACAATATTCTTTATTCCCGAATATAACCTCCAATCTGGTCCATAATTCATTTGGAGTCGATTATTGTGAATCATCATATACTTGATGGAGAATTTCAGGAGAAATGAACCAGAGGATACATCCTATGGTTGTATCTTGTCTATTAAGAAAATCATTTTTCTCATCGGCAGAATCAAGATCTACTTCCATTCCCATAGTTATTTGGTAAAAGCCTCTGCATCTGCATAGAAGAAGAATTTTTGGCTTCCACTCCAAATAGTTATGAGATGTGAGAAGTATTGTTGGTGAATAAGGCATCTTTTTTGCGTTCTTCAATCTTCAGTACCTGCAAAAAATAATTTGGTGTATCTTTTTCTTAGCAGTCATTCGGCTCTGATACCATGTAAATTTGTTGAACCTTCATAGAATAGATCTATCTAGAAAATACCACACATTTGTAGAGAGAAATTGAGAAAGAAGAAGTGAGAGAGAAAGAATGGAAGAATTCTCATTAACTGTATTCCACACTCAAAAAGTGAATAATTTACAATAGATATATGATACATGAGTAACTAATGTGCCATAGTAGTGATTTAGAGAGATCTAGATGCTCAATAACAGACACTGGAGTGAACTGCCACCTAGTCCTAGTTAATTTATCCATGCAATCATTATTTAATTGAGACACATGTGTGGAAGTGAGACAGACACATGCAACTTTTGGTGATGAAACCAAGGTTGACATACATGTGTGACTTCACTAGTCTAACTGAGTGAAACTGACTCTGAACTGAAGAGAAACGCCCTATTTTGTAGGGGAATATTCTCTAGAGAGAATATCCTCATCTAAGGAATTATTCTCAACATTGGACTATCAAACTTAGGAAAATAATTCTAGGTGAGTGTGTAATATCTCCAACAGAACTTAGAAGATACTATTCAAAAATCAAGGTATTGCTATCAGGAATTAAAGAGTAAGACAAAACCCTGTGAATACTGGAAGAATAAAAACAATTCAAAAATCAAGAAGAAGGGGTTTAAACCCTCAAAATTTAAGAACCCTGGTAAGATATCTAGGATGAGACTTCTTGCCAAAAGTGTGTATCAAAAAAAAATTCCATCCTAGAGTGGAAATAAACCATTCAGAGAAGCTCCAAGTAAGACTAAGAACATGGAGAAACCTTGAAATGTTGGAGTTGTGGAGAGGAACATATGTTGATGGCTTGCCTGCATAGGAAACAAAACCCTAGGAGGGTCTACAACATCCAAGAGGCTACCACAGTTAATGATGTGGCTAGGAGTCTGCCACAAATTTATGTAGCCTTGGATAATAGACAAGTTGACCACCAAGTTTCAATGGTGGAGATGGAAGGTACGATTCTCAACCATCTTGTTTCCATTTTAATTTACCTTAGTTATAATTTGAGTTATTTTTTCCCTCAAACTGTTGATAAATGAAAATTTCAACAAGTTAAACATGTTAAATCATGGCTGGTACAACTAGCCACTAGAACCAAAATAAAAGTAAAAGAAGTCATACCAGCATGCCAATTTGTCATGATTGGGTTTCCCACCCAAGCAAACCTAAACATACTTCCTCTAGGATCTTATGACCTGCTGATGGCATGGACTGGTTGGATTCCCACAAAACCAAGTTGGATTGTTATAGTAAAACTTTGGAGTGTGAAAATGAAGGAAGAAGGGTAACCCTACAAGGGATTCAAAAGTCTTTCTTAGTGAGACAAATATCAGCCCTCCAAGTGAAGAAGTATTTCATAAAGGGATGTCCCTTGTATGTAATACAAGTACTAAAATTTTTGAGAATGAAAAACCCAACCTAGAATACCATCCCATATTGAGAGAATATAAATATGTATTCCCAGAAGAGGTGCTAGGTCTACCTCCAAGGAGGGATATCTATTTTTCAATAGAACTTGTACCAGGAGAAGTGCATTGTCTAGAACACCCTATAGTATGAGTACACCAGAGCCAGTTGATCTCAAACTATATCTGAAGAAGATGTGAGATAAAGGCTACATCCAGCCTAGTGTGTCTCCATGGGGAGCACCAGCCTTGTTTTTGAAAAAGAAAGATGGCACACTCAGACTATTCATATACTATAAACAACTCAATAAGATGACCATCAAGAATAAGTATCCCTTTCCAAGGATCGATGACTTGTTTGACTAACTAATGGGTGCTACCATATTCTCCAAGATTGACTTGAGGTTTGGATACCATGAGGTCTAAATTAAAGATGAAGATATCCACAAGACAACCTTTGGGACAAGATATGGTCACTATGAATTTGTGGTGGTGTCATTTGGACTTACCAATGCACCATCCACTTTTATGTGCTTAATGAATAACGTATTCAAAAATTTCTTGGATAGTTTGTGTTTCTTTTCATTGATGATATCCTAATATATTCCAAGAATAGAGAATAGTATGAAGAACATCTCAAGCTAGTACTCTAGGTACTGAGAGAACATCAACTCTATGCCAAGCTCAGTAAGTGTGACTTTTTCTAGAAACAAGTCCACTACCTAGGCCATGTTATTTTTGAGGAAGGAGTGGCAGTTGACCCTGACAAGATTAACACCATCATCGATTGGACTACCCCAAAGGATGTATCTGATATCAGATCATTTATGGGCCTAGAAGGATACTATAGGAGGTTCATAAAAGGATTCTCCAAGATTGGTTGTCCAATCACCTCCCTTCATAAAAAGGGGGTTAAATTCATTTGGACAACAAAATGCAAAGAGACATTTCAAGAGCTAAAATACCTTCTAACCAATGCACATGTGTTGAAGATTGTAGACCCAAACAAAGACTTCCTTGTGTGTACATATGCATGAAAGGAAGGGCTCGGAGGAGTCCTTATGCAAGAAGGAAATGTGTTTTTCTATGAATCCATAAAATTGAATGAGAATAATTTCAATTATGTGACCCATGATATGGAATTGGATTCCATAGTGCATGCTTTAAAAATGTGGAGGCATTACCTCCTAGGTAGTAGATTTGTACTTATGAAACACCATAGTGGATTGAGGTATTTGTTTGACCAAACAAAACTAAATGTGAGACAAGCTAGGTGGATGACACTCCTTAGTAATTTTGAGTTTGAAATAAAACATATCAAAGGAAAGGAGAACATGGTGTTTGATTCCCTTAGTAGAATTATGAAAGTAGTTCACTTGGCAGCTATAGGCGCTAGTGAATCAGACATCAAAGAGAGGGTCAAAATTGCACAAGAAAGAAATGCATTTTTCAAGACCGTGACTTAGTACCTAAAGCAAGAGCCCATAGGGATGAAGTACGAAGGTTATCATATGCTTAATGATGGCCTGCTAACTTACAAGGGTGGATTATACATTCCAAATTGTGACGACTTGAAGAGGATCATAATGGATGAACTACACAAAATACCATATATTGGTCATCATGGTTATCAAAAAATGATCACAGCCACTAGGAAACTATTCTATTGGCCTCAACTGAAAAAGGACATAGTTGATTACTTAGCTAAGTGTCTAGAATGTCAGCAAGTCAAACTAGAGCACTGACCCCCAGCAGGGTTGTTGCAGCCCCTACCAATTCCTGAATGGAAATGGGAAACCATCTCCATGGATTTCATCATAGGATTACCAAGATCAACCAAACAGAACAATGCCATCATGGTAGTTGTGGACAAACAGAGAAAGGATGCTCACTTCATACCTGTCAAGTCAACTTGAAAGGAAATATATATTTCCAACATCTTCATGAAAGAGATATTCAGACTATATGACATGCCTAAGGAAATTATATCGTACAGAGATACAAAGTTTACTTCAAACTTTTGGAAATCTTTGTTTGTTGGTTTTGAAACAAAATTGCTCTTTAGTACGGCCTATCACCCTCAAACCAATGAAAATATAGAGAGGGTAAGCCAATTATTAGAATACATGTTTAGGATGCATTTAATGCATCAACCTAAGAAATGGGAGGACTACCTACCACTAGTAGAATTTGCTTACAACAATGGCTATCAAGAGTCATTAAAAATGAGTCCTTTTTAAACCCTCTATGGAAGACAATGAATAATTCCAATCAGCTGGAACAACCCAGTAGACAGAGTTACAATCAGGACATATATTCTAAAGGAAAGGGAACAACAAGTGATTCAGATGAGGAAAAATCTCAAGATAGCCCAGGATAGACAAAAGAGATATCCAGACCTGAAAAGGACTCTTAGAGAGTTCAAAGTAGGGGATCATGTGTATCTCCGAGTTAGACCCAGGAGAAGTCCCTTGAGGATGGGAGCTTGTACCAATATGGAACCCTAGTATTGTGGACCCTTTGAAGTATTGGATAGAGTGGGACCAGTCACCTATCGGCTAGCACTCCCTCCCACAGTGAAGGCACATAATGTTTTCCATGTTTCTTTATTAAAGAAGTATGTACATGATTCTAATCATATTATTGACTGGTGATTCAGGTGGAACCCGAGGGATAATTCCTTCTAGAACCTCAATGCATAATATATAAGAAGGAAACCCCACTCAGGAATAGAACTATTGCATAGGTCAAGTTGCAGTAGAAACACTTTGGCCCAGATGAGGCTACATGGGAAATGGAGGATGCCATGAGAAAGGCATATCCATTTTTCTTTACTTTTGTACATACAGAGAACATCAAGGATTGTGTTCCTTTAATGGGGAGGGTATTGTAATACCCATGTTTCCCCCAGCTTGTAAATATCACTACAACTGGCCAAGAGACTATGGCAGACTAAATTTGTCTGAATGTTTGATTTGATGAACCTTGTATAAAAGGGTCAATGTATGAATTTATGTTATTAATATAATTTGAATATGTGTTTCACAACTATTGAAAGGGGGGAAGTTTTTCAATATAGACCATGGAAGCTATGAGAGATATGGTGAGGGGAAACCAAGAATGGGTGAGATGAACCTCACCAAACTAGTACCTACTGGGTGTAATTTCCCAATAGTCCTCTGACCCATAAATTAATTACCAGTCATGTTGGTAGTTGGGAGGCCATCCTCAATAGTTAATGAGGAGATGGGACATGGTACCCATCTGTAAGGATTCCAGGCCTCACCATGAATGGGGATTCAGACCCACACAACCTTGATGAAGAAGGAAAGAATAGAGGTAATTCATGGACAGAGATAGAACTAGGAGATAGCAGAGTAGAGAAAAACACTCTCCTAAGAAGAACAACAAAGATACTCTAATTCTAAAGTTGAAAGAAAAATTTGAGTAGTAAGCTCATTTTGGCTAAAAGAATCCATGGATAGGGTTTGGCTACAAGATTATAAATGGGGCTAACGAGTGGCTAAGGAAGTACTCATGCAGAGCTCCTTGCTTGGAGTAGATAAAACTAGACACCCAGTTCTTGTGGGGGGAGGAGAGTAACCTTTGTCCCTGACTACTGCGGAGCAATGAGAAAGAATCTCTCTCAGAGCATCATGGTCTAGCTCGAGGGTTACTAGTGGTAAATCTGTTAGGAGTGACTATGCCTATGTTTGGGAGGAAACGAGCACCCCTTTCAGCAATTGAAACACATTTTTCAGTGCTGATAAGTATTTTCATACTATGTGTGTTATATTGGATATGATGATGAATTTTTTTATTTGTGATTCAGCCTTGTAGTATTTGAACAATTATTAGATACACTCTTTTGCTTCTGCAAACTATTATGTTTTCATGCTCCTTGAATTTTCTTAGACTAGTTGCTAGAGAGTCATGGGATGGGAATCTGTAGGAGGTTCGGGGTAGGATCGACCGAAATGTATAAGTCCTACCAATCCCTTGAAGTTTACCTTAATGGGAATGGGTGTTTCCCTTCAGGATAATCATCCATCTGACTGAGGGCTCATGCCCAGGGTATTAACCCATTTTCTACAAAAAATGGATTTGCATTTAACCCATAAGTTTTTACAAAGGACCCATGTGACCAAGGCCTAGGAAGCATGTGTTATTATTAAAGGAGCTAGCTCTTTCAGATTCGATACTTTGGGACTTGTGATTCCACAATCCTAAAAAATAGTCAAAGGTCAAAGTCATGAATCATCAAGGCTCATCGATCTGGGGATTTAGCATAAATCACTCTTATCTGTTAGATTGGATGTAGGAAGGGAAGTGTTAAGAACTTCGGTGAAATGCTACTTCAAGAGAATAGGAATATACTGACGTTGAAACCCCTGAATGCTAGATTCATTGATTTAATCTAAACCATTAAAAATAGAGGGACACATGTCCATGGATCAACAATTATCTAAAAATACGGGCATTCGATGATTTAGAGACATGCGGGCTTCCCCCGAATCTCTACAAGCTGGAGTAAATCCTGATCATAGATGCTAGGTACACATGGCGACAAATTCGGCGTGGTCTGGAGGGAAAGCTTGGAGACACACCCATTGAACTCTCAAATGTCAAATTTTTGAGGTGACGTGGACCATTGATCCTCGGATACTTTGGGAGCCTTTCGAGTTATCAATATAATGGACCCACCCTTGACTACCTGACTAACTGAGAACATGTCGTGGAGCAACACGTGGCCCCTACTCGTTCCCTGTCAAGTGTTGACCATTGAACTAGGACCATTTGATGAGGAGGTACATGGCAAGCGATCCCATAGTCTGGGGATTCCATAATCCAGAGAAAATAGACCAAGAGTTTACGAAGTATGAACTCATTGAAGTCATGAGTGCTGAAGTGGATCTCGACTTTTGGTCGAAGAGGACATGTGGCAACATATCCTAGAGTCAGGGGACTTATCTCTTCAGGGTATTTTCATCGAGAGGAGTTGGTAAGCCCCAAATCTTAGAGTTTCTTAGTAATGAGATTCGTAGATCTAAGGAGCTACATTGAATCCTACTGACCATTAGATCGAAGGGCTGAGAAGTTATTGATCTAATATGACATGTATTGATGATGTCATCCAAGGTGACATCGACCCACATTATACATGCCATGTGTCACCCATTTTTGGATGATTCACATACCCATTGCGCATGTTAGAGCATGACACGTGCCACAACTATTGAGGACATGTGTCACTCCTTGACCCTCTCTGAGTGTCAACCTATAGTTGTGCCCACCTAGCATACATGGTTGGTGACATATTTAGGACCTCCAGAGTTTGGACAAATTTGGATTTCGTAATATTTAGGTAGATCGTTCGACGTAAATCACCGATCGTCGAAGGTCCATATCCACGTGGCAAGAATTTGGAAGATTCGAATGTAGTATGACAAATAACGATTCAATCAGAACCATTGATTGTCGAAGCCTGAAATTCTAATGATGATAGTCAATCATCGAAACACTTAAATTTTAATAGGATTATCGTTGCTTGCCAACAGTCAAACGTCGAAGGGCTAGGGTACATGGCAATATTTTGGGACTTCAGGGATTTGGAAAAATGTGTGTTGTGCATAGATCATTGAAGCCCCCTCCTTAATCGTAGGATCTCAGTGGAGGACATGGATTATATATATTCCCCATTGTTCGGTGATCTGAGAATTCGACAACACTTTTGGAACTCTCGAAGTCTAGGAACTTTTGAAGTGTCAAAACCTTTGATAGCGTAGGATCTTATCTCCTGGTTTTCAGTAAAAGATCATGGGGAGGACCCCTCTAGCTAGTTCAAGGGCACTGCGAGAAATGTAAGTTTCATGGAAGCTAATTAAGAGGGTTTTTATTAAGTAAGGGACTTAAAAATGAACCAGAGACAATGAAAATATGATGCCCCATACCTCAAAGGGTATTTAGGGGTTGGGTGTGTTACATTGGAATTTTGGACCCTTGCTTATTTTTATTCTTCTTAATCTTCCTTTTCTTCTTCTTCGTATCCACATGGTTACTAGCTTCAGAGATTTCACTAGGCAAAGGAGAAAAAAGAGAAGAATAGGAAACCAACAAAGAAGGTGAAGGGTCAATATGATGTACCTGTTATTTGGGTGAGGTGCTTGAATTTTAAGAATTGGGAGAATTTGATATTACCGAAGTGGAAAACAACCATCTCGGTAACCCTATAGTGATTCTAGGAATACTCAGTGTGGCAATATAAGGAGTACCAAAATTTTTAAAAGAAGGTAAAACAAAATGTTCCCTGAGAGAAGGGGTTCCTTCATTGGTAGTTCCAAGGACTGACGCCATAAAAACGTATTCACCCTAAGGTTCGCTAGGGAAAACAAACAACACACACTAAAAAATCTAGGAATAAAATAGACAAACAAACCTTCCAAAAATGAAACCACTAGTTGGTGATTAAATCCAACATCATGCGATCAATATAGGAAGGGGTTTAGATAGATCAGGTGGAACAATTGCATTGGTGACCTTCTTAATAGATTTACACCCTGGTGCAATTTTCCACGCGAGGAAATTGTGGGTTACCCTCCAAGGATCCTAAGTGATTTTGACCAATGTTTGTTCCAGGTACAACAAATAATTTCCCACTTGTCATCACCTTGTGTATGACCCATAAATATTATGGGTGCTAAGGTTACCACTTACAACAATAGAACCTGGGGAAACAATTGAAAATAGAGTATACATGTAAGGGCAGGGACGAATCCCAAAATCCCCTTGAGAGGTGCCTCTGACCGAGGTGTGAACCTCCCAAGTGATCCACAAGTGTCTAACGACACCATTTGTAATATGTGTAGACCACTCCACCAAGACCAATGAAGAAGGTTTAGTTACTCTGTTGGACCTAATGTGACCTCTTGACTGACCCTTGTGTGAGAAGGGCTTCCTAGGACAGTGATGTAGAAAATGGATTTCTCTCCCTAAATCAAGATTCTATGTTTTTTTTAATAACTTTGGAGAGTTATCTTCACCACCTACAACTAATCTAATGTATATTTGCAGAGCCCTATAAAGAAAAAACTATGGATGGATTTTAATTCACACTTTAATTTTGTGGTTGTTTGTTTACTCAGGGGTATGGAGGTGCAACTAATGATATTGTGACCTAACTCTTAAAACCATGCAAAATGAAAATGAAATGATTTTTTTTTTAATTTTGATGAATGATAACTATGAAAAGGATAAGAGTATTTTTTCCTTTCCCAAATGCATACACCCAATGCAATATACCAAATGCAAACTACAAATAGGTACCACCCAAAAAAAATAATGCAATTTTTTTTTTTGTTTGATCCAATGCAATGAGATATGCAAAAAAATTTAATGCTTCACTAATTTCAAATGGAATGAAAGGAATCAATGTTTGATAGAAAGAGACACAAAGAAAGAAATACAATCAAACAAAAATGCATTCAAAAAGTTCGACAAGTACCCAAAGAATACAAATGTTTGAATGCTTCCAACATAAGTTCAAACAAGAACCCAAATGATGTAAAAGAAAAATAAAACAATCACTCTTGGAAACCCTAAAAAATGAGTAGTAAGAATCAGTATTCAATGCTGGGTTGCGGTAAATGAGAGAATCCTAATCATTGAAAAAGTGAGATGTTTCAATGAAGACAAAAAGATCTCAATACCAAGCAATCTTTGCAAAATCTAGTTGATGGAAACTTCCAAACAATCACACAATCTGAAAACTTTGTTAGTTGAAGATCAAACACCTGAAAGGTAGGATGAACCAGGGGATCTTGTTAACCCAAGGGGAACATAAAATTTCACAACTAGGAGAAGTTTGAAAACTCGAACTAAGAAAGGAAATGAGTGATGAATATCAATTTCTCAACCAAAACAAAGTCAAAGATAGATTGACATACTTTGGGCTAAAAGCCTCCAAACAACACACCGAGAAAAGCAAGACAGAATCTCATAAATCCACCTAAAAGGAGAGAGTGACGCTCTTTTTTTCAAAGAGATAGATCTCTATGGAACTCCTTTGAAGGCTAAGGGTGATCGCTAGTTATGCTAGTGGCACCTTGTTAGCCACTGGAGGGGGGTATTGGTCCCTAAAAAGATTAAAAAAGGATTCCATAAGCTAAAACACAGTAAATACTCAATCAATGACTCTGTAAACTCTTCAATAAAGAAGAGGTAAGGGGAAATAACTCAAAATCAAGCATAAAACAAGAAATATCTAATAAAAACAAGGATTCAAGACAAACCAAAGGAAATACCAGTCAAAGTCCTTCCCCAGTGGAGTCGTGCCATTTTTCTATTATGAGATATCTTACCCTATGGATAGGTTAATATCTCCTGTGGACCAAGACCCCTTATTTGGTCCAAAGACATAATTAAAAAAATGGTTGCTACTTTCCTTATATATCTAGTTCATTACCAATCAAAATGAGAAAGAGAAATAATGTGACGTATCTTGTTTCAATGTTTTTCCTCGCTGCTCCAAGCCTCGGACTTGATCTCCAAGATCCTTAGCACAAATCAGGACCTATGATGAACAATGAAGAAATCCTTTCTCCTAATCAATGTGATTATATCAAACAGATGTATCTATACCCGATTTGACTTAAGCATAGACATTAGAATTAAGAATCATAATGAAAGGAATAGGCGAAGTTAATATTAATGGAAAGACAAAATAAGGAACTTACAAATCAAGTTGATGTCACTACAATATTCTCCAAGATCTCCTCATCCAGCCCTTGCATGAAAATCTTGAGATCAAAATGTTGAATTCTTTCTCCGAGGATCAAAGTTTTGACACCTAAAATCTTATTTTTTCACCTTGGAAATGCCTTCAATTTATAAGACTAGGAGGCTCAACCACCATGAGATAATAAGGGAAGTTGTTAAGGATATGGTTCCATGATTTGGGATTTTATCTTAAGATATTTTCATAGGATAGGATTTGACCCAAAACAAGCTCATCTCTTTAGAGTTTTCCCTTAAGAAAAGGCAGGATTCACCATATTTTCCTCGAACCAAATAGGCACTCCCCTTGAGTTAGAGACAGAACACCAATGGAACTCTCTAAATAAGGCCAAGTGGGTTCCACCATATGAAGCATCACTTCCCCATCATGGCCACAGGGGCGTCATCCTTCATAAATGCTCAAAAAATGGTCAAATTTCCAAGTGAAAAGCATGTTTCTAGCCTTGAAATGATGGGTTTATTCCTCTAATATGCTTTAGGGATCATGAAAAATGTCTTTCATGGTGTCAAGGAGTTGTGACACTTGGAAATTTGCGTGAAACACTTAGTAAGTTTCATGCAGCACTTTGTGATAGTTGCGACACTTAAGTGTGGCATTTTACAACCATGCTTTGAGTCAACTCGTATTTTGAGCATCGGTATTTCTACCTAGGGAATGAAAAATATAATTATATGATTAGATGTTTGTTTTTATCCTCTACCATGTTTCTCCTACTCCATCACTTGTATGAAAATATTAAGATCAAAATGTTGAATTCTTTCTCCTAGGATCAAAGGTTTAACACCTAAAATCTTCTTTTTTCACCTTGGAAATGCCTCCAATTTATAGGATTGGGAGGCTCAAACACCATGAGATAATAATGGAAGTGGTTGAGGATATGTTTCCATGAGTTTGGATTTGATCCTAAGATAATGTCATAGGATAGGATTCGACCCAAAACAACCTCCTCTTTTTAGAGTTTCCCCTTAGGAAAAGGCGGGATTTGTCATATTTTCCTCAAACCAAATTGGTGCTTCCCTTGAGTTAGAGATAGAGCTCCAATGGAACTTCATAAGTAATTGCAAGGGGGAACCACCCTATGAAGTGGCTCTCCCCAAACATGGCCAAGGGGGTTCCACCCTTAATAAATGCTCAAACAATGGTCAAATTTCCAACTGAAAAGCATGAATCTAGCCTTGAAATGATGGGTTTATTCCTCCAATATGACTTAGGGATCATGGAAAATCCATTTCATGGTTTCAATGAGTTGTGATACTTGTAATATTGCATGAGAAAATTATTAAGGTGCATACGGCACTTGACAAAGTGCATGCAACACTTAGTAAGGTTCATACGACACTTTGCGACACTTGCGACACTTAAGGTGCGACACTTAAGTGTGGAATTTTGATGTGTAACATTGAGCCTCAACGCATAATAGATAGGAAAGATACCCTTCTTTGGAATTAATCCATCATGTAGTTCAAGGTGTGAGGGAGAAATTTTGGAGAAGATGAGGCCACTTGGGAGTTAGATGATTCCATGAAAAAGGCATACCCATTTTTTTTACTATTGTACATGGTATTTATGTCGGTAGGTATAAAATTGAAGATGGTTTCACTTTTAGGGGGAGGGGAATGTAACACCCTATTTTCCCCTAGTACGTAAATACATTTATAAATTTCTCCATGAGTTATGTCTAGTATGTTTAATGTTTTCGACCATGATGATAATGAAAAGAATTTGTTAATGGGTGGATCACTTACGCAGAAAATGATGCCATGAGAGGGAAATGATGAGTAAATTTCCTTACAAAATTTAATATTCAAGAAAACCCAGATAGCCCATTTTCCTAGAATTCTAGTTAATGAAGGTAGATGGTAGTTGAAGTACTTGCCTCCCATAGTTATGAGAAAGATTGGGGGGATTGTACCATGAGATTCATTGACCCAGAAACACTGGAATAAAAAGTACCCATATGGATACTTCTGATGGGACCCCAAAATTGGAAAATGAACCCACAAAAGGGGGAAGAAGGGGGGGCACGGGACTAGGCACCCAGGAGACCAAGATGATAAACAGAGATGAAAAACCTTGGGCATGCATGACTCCTAATGGAATAATTGGCCCCCTTGCTTAGTGGAATTAGAGAAGTATCTTGTTAATCGCTTTAGAAGAAGGAGAGTGACCTTCATATATATACATTTGTTACTGAGTGAGAGTTTTCCCTAACGTCATCATCTTCTTATTAGGGGGTGGCCAACTGCAAGGATAGACAAAATAAATTTGTGTGTATGGTTGGGTGGAAAGAGGCTCACATGTCAGTAGTTGCTAAATTGATCTAAAATTATTAGATGATTTTTCAATGTTTCATTTATGTCACGATAAGGTTCATGATGCTATGGAATTTATGTTCTTGTTTCTATGGAATTTATTTGAAGAATGTGATAATCTGTTCAAGTAGTGAATTTGTTGTTCTATGTGCCTGAATGACTACAAAATCTAAAGTAAGTCATGAAAAATATATTTTGTAGATTTCTCTCTGAATGAATATTTTTTAAAGGTTTTTGTAAGTAATTATTTATAGCTTTGAGTAAGAGAAGAGGTATGGTTGGGTTTTCTCTTACAACCCATTTTTATGAACAAATCATGTGCATTAGTGGTGAATATTGAACTTCTAAAGTCTTCACAGAGCATCTAAAGATAAAATGTATATTTTTCTATTGAATGAACATTGCTCCCTATAATTTTGGTGTCGTAGCTTAGTTCTAGCAGGATACCTATCCCTGGTCAACCTGTTAAACACATGAACCCATGAGAGTAGTATGAGGATAGGGTGTACTCCTATGGATACTGCAAGACTTTGAATGAAATGCTTGCAATATAAGAATAAGATATTTACCCCAAAAACTAATAGATGAGGTTCCTTAGTCAGTTTAAGTATAGGTCCCCAAACTCATAAGTGTCTAGTAGAAATTTAGAAGTGACATAGAAGGAACCTTGAAGTGTTTAAGCCATGCTTTAGACTGATACCATGAAAAAAACCAATGTTTTAAGCCTGAAGCAATCACAGTCATTGAATCATCACTGTGAATATATCCTCTCCCTTCTTCAGAGTAGGCTGTGATACCCGGATTGTATGTACTATGAGTCAATGATGACCATTTATCCATCGAAGGGTGGATACAGTGGGTTCTGGACCATTAGATCCATTATAGTGGTTATCATCGAAATATGGGTACAAAGGAGACCCATAGTCATCGTCAGTTGCCAATTTGATGAAGTGAATATATCTAGGACGTTGGTCGAAGGGCATAGTCATCGGAGTGCCTAGAAGAAGGATTGCATATGACTCTAATGAGAGAGGATTCATGTCAATGAGAGTCATTGATCTATCGGAGTGTGCATAGGAGAGAATCAGGACCATTAATCTATTAGGAGATATCCCATATGATCCAAGTTGTTAGATCTGTGAGATCGGAAGAGCG
>CBVK0100228918.1:0-23801 GCA_900067695.1 Picea abies | reverse complement strand
CTCTTCCGATCTCACTGTGTATTTTCCATTGTATATTTTCTGTATTTTTATTGAAAAATTATTTGCAGTAAAATATTGTACAAGGTTAAAATCAACATTTGGTTTCAGAGCTTTGTTGGCTTCAGAGGGACACCTTTGTGGTCAAGGGTTTGTCTCAGGACTATGGTAAGCCATGGTACAGTGGGAGATCTATGGTATTGATTTTTTAGATGAAAAGAAATGGCGAGCAGTTCGAAAATGGAGATCAGGAAGTTTAATGGGAAAAGTTTTGAGTTGTGGAAGCTCAAGATGGAAGATCTTAATGGGAAAAGTTTTGAGTTGTGGAAGCTCAAGATGGAAGATCTGTTGGTGGACAAAGATCAATGGACCACGGTGGATCCAGGTATTGTACCTACAAGAACTTAAGGAGATGACTAGAAAAAGTTGGATCGGAAGGCGAAGAGCACATTCCAACTATGTCTCTTAGATTCAGTATTACTGAATGTGTCAGAGGAAGCTACAGCCAAAGATTTATGGCATAAGTTGGGGAAGTTGTATCAGTTTAAGTCCCTATTAAATAAAAAATTTCTGAGAAAGAAGTTGTATAACCTGTGGATGAGAGATGGAGACTCGGTGGTAGAGCATTTGAATGCCTTCAATACTGTGGTAGTTAGTTAGTCTATTGAGATTAAAATTTCATATGAAGATAAGTGTATCAGTTTATTGTGCTCTTTACCAGACTCGTGGGATAGTCTGGTTGTGGCCATAAGTAGTAAGACATATCCCTTGAAGTTTGATGAAGTGATCTCGTCCTTGTTGTTGGAGGATATGAGACAGAAGAACATGGAAGGACAGAGTACAGACGCATTATTTGCAAGAGGATGCTCCCAGGAAAGAAATAGATCTAAGTCCTCAAGTGGGAGATCTAAGTCTAAGGGTAGATCTAAATCTCAGGAAAGCTTGTAAAGGTATTCTGGAGATGTGGAAACGAAGGGAACTATAAGAAGTAGTGTAGATCCATGATCCGAAAGGATCTAGAAAGGCCTAAGAATGACTCAGAGTTGTTAGAAGTATATTAGTAAGTTCAAAATGGCCTCAACAAATAGAAAAGGGAAAACAAATCTCAAAACTTAGCAAAATTAACATCATTGCGAAGAGCACGCCACAAGCTATCCAATGACTTAAACGAGTCGTCAAATGGAGTCCATATTAAGAAGTTAGGGTCAGTCAAAGTTTGGTTAACCAAATCAAAGTCAACGAGGACACATCAACATCCGTATTGCTGACGTCAGCTACTGACTAGATAGGATGACATCAATAATATGTAATGATGACATCAACATGTCACATGGCATCCCCACAGGCTACCATGTGTCAAGTGGATTCGACGTTTTCAGGGCGCCAATTGGGCTAATGGAATGTTGCCATGTGGCACCACCCAAGGGTCGCCATGTGGTTGAATCATAACACAACATGTGGCAGGGTGACATCAGTTCCACATGGGTAGTTGATTGTGTATCGAGCAGGCAATAGGAAGGTGTCATGTGGACCAATCTAGAGGCACCACGTGGCACCCACAGTTTTCCCAAGGAGGGCTAGTATCCGACGACGGGAAAAAAAAAAAATACTGATCATTGGATCCGACGACCAAATCTAACGGTGTGTGTGTGTGTGCGCGCGCGCGCGTGCGTGTATGCGGATAGAATAGTCGGTGGTAGGTACGACTGACCGGCACTGATTTCGGTGACCGTTCCGGTGGACCTTGCCCGAAATTCCAATTAAATCACAACCAAACACTAAAACGGGATGGTGGGGATTTGAATCCCGAACCTACCGGGACCCTTCGCCTTAACAATTGCCAAATTTACCAACCGGCCTACCGACCCTATGTTGGTACATCCGCCAACCAAAAATTACTTAAAGTCTCTTTTTGGACAACGTTGGGAAGAGGCGCACAACAAGTTAAGTCTGGGCACGAAAAAGGATTCATAGGAGTACAAACATTTATTGTAGGTTGTAGGCATGGAAATCGAGACGATATTTTTAATGGGACTGAGAATGCGAGTGTTAGATTGAAGTGTGGAGACAATCATTTTTGGGTAATTCAACACCAAAAATTCAATGGTGTTGCTTGTTTTATGTTCTGAGCAAAGCTTCTGCAACTTATTTCCAGAATGAGTTATACTTGTGTATTTTGTGAAATTCTTTTGTCGAGTTAATAAACAGGCTTACCCATTTGAGAGTAGGACCTGGAGATGTAGTCCACCAAGGACGAAATCCATTATCAAGTTTTGTGTTCAGATTGATGCTTATGTCTCCTTCTTATTGAGTTTTCCTTTTTTATGGTGCACTTTAATTTATGCTCATTTAATACAATTCTTTAATAATTCATAACGATGAAAAGATTCCAGATCATGTTGGTATCATAGCAACCATATTTGACTTGAATTATTGAGTGTGAATGCTTACCAAGGCCAAGCATAAGCAGGGTGAAGGAACACTTAATACTTTCAACCTAGAGATTGTTCGTGCATCTCGAAGGAATAAAAGGGATGAAGAGGACAAGCATGATGAACAGGAGAAAAACTTCCATATGGTCTTCTATCGCATGCCATATATGGTCGAGTGAAAGTATGGGGACTACGAGAAGATGATGAAAAAGAAAGGGAAGAAAAAGGAATCACAAGTAGATGAAAATGCTTCAGTGAACCAAGGAGCTAGAGGAGACCCTCTTGAGCCTCCATCTCCACCATCAAGTTATAGCTCTTCTTCCTCTGATCATTCTCATCATTCTAATGCTAACCATAAAGCTTCTTTTAAGAAAACATTATTAAAGCTTGATGTAAAATTTGATTTACCTATGTTTAATGGAGATGTTAATCTTGAAAAGCTAGATAATTGGATCTGATAGGTTGAAGTATATTGTCATGTACAACAGATTGATGCAGAGGAAGTGAAAGTGCAATTATCCTCTCTTCGGTTGGAAGGCACTGCTCTCGTATGGTGGGAGAGCAAGCTTCATGACAAAAGTAAGTGTGATAATATTTTTTCCTCGTGGTCAGAGTTTAAATCAACATTAAGGAAGCAATTTTATCCATTGGGTTATTTACATAAAGCAATGATGGATTGGAAAACATTAAGACAAGGTAAATGTCAGACTATACAAAGTTTCACAGAGGAATTTGGGAAGAAGGCACTTGCATTGAACATTCCTTTAGATTCCTATGAGACTTTAATGAAATACATTGGTGCACTCCACAATTACATTCTCCATAGTTTATTGTTGTTAAACCCCACCAGTCTTGATGATGTTTGTGTGCAAGCCAATCACCTTGAAAGGAGGGGTAATAATGGACATGAGGAAAAGCCATTCAAGCATCTTGAAAACCATTTCAGTAGAAAATGAAATGGGAAGGACAAGAGGACAGTTATAGTAGAGAAGGAGGAAGGAAAACCATCTTGTAGCCATTGCGAGAAAACTGGTCATGATAGCGAACATTGTTGGAAACTACATCCTGAGTTAAGGCCAAAATAGTTTGGTGGAAGGGGGAAGACAAAGACCATTGCTACAGTGCAACATGATCTTGGTTTCGATTCAGGTGACGAAGAAAGGATCGCAACAGTTAGGATGCAAGGTAAAGACTCTTTTTATGCATATTCAAGTTCTTTAAATGAATCACATGATGATGATAAAAGGAGACGTTCATTATTCCACATAAGAGTTGTATCGAAACATACACCGATAGACACATTATTTGATTCAGGTTCCCAAGTTAATTTAATATCAGACACACTTGTTAAGAAATTGGAATTAACCACAAGACCTCACCTTGAACCTTACCCTCTCGGTTGGGTATCTAATAAAGAAAAATTAAATGTCATTAAGCAGTGTAGGTTGAGGTTTGCTACTACTTCTAAGATGATAGATGAAGTGGATTTAGATGTGGTTCCTTTGGATGTTTGTGGTATTGTATTAGGGAGTCCCTATCTGTATGATAGGAAGGCTATATTCTTTCAAAAGTAAAACAAATACCATATTACAAAAGATGGAGTGGAATACATCATTAAATCCCACACCATAAAGGACAAATCAACACTTATTAGTTCAAGCCAATTAAAAAGAGTTATAAACACTAACAATAATCTTGTGCTCACGATTGTAAAAGGATAATGCCATGATAATTCTGATTTGATTGATCCTTTATATAAGAATGAATTGCTTGAGATGAGACAGGTCTTTCAGTGGGAAGGCAGCCAACAAAAGACCTTCAACACTTTAAGGATTGACATTGTGCCAATCTTGGCTTTACCTGACCTTCAGCAGCCATGCAAGATGGAGACCAATGCCAGTACCAATGTCATGAGGACAGACATGCTTTTTAGATCTCCTAGTGTTACATCTATTATTTTGAGGAATGTTTCCTTAGCTCATATCAATAATGATGGATGGTATGTTATTGATAAAATCTTCAAATATGTATGTGGGATCTTCCAGGGTTTGCAGGGGAAGAAGTTTTGTTTGTAGGACAACTTACTCTGCCATTTGATTAGGCCTTGTATTCCTTCCTTTAAGGAAGTGCATGTAATTGCAGAAGCCTCCACTTCTTTTGTATTTGGGCATTTGGGGATTGTAGTACATTTGTCTCGAATGGAAATTTTTTAACCATGATTGTAAAGGAATGTGTGTTGTACTTTTGTAAGCCCACTAATGAAAGGATAGGGTTGTACACACCATTTCATGTTTCCTCTTATCCTTGGGAAATCTTTTCAGTGGATTTTATAAGGGGATTACCCATGTCTAGTATGATTCATGTCTACTTGTATGTAGCAGTGGACAGGTCATGTAACAAGCATGTTGCTCTATTGTTCTCCCAGTATGTATGGGTCCATTTCAGGTTGTCCACGTTCCTTATCTCCGATTGAGAGTCGCGATTGTTAGGAGAATCTTGGAAAATTTGTGGCAGCTCATGGACACCAAGATGAGGAGGAGCACTACTTTATGTCCATAGGCCAACATACTGACAAAGGTGGTAAATAGTATAGTGGTTCAGTTGATTCAAGGATACTGCAACGATCAATTTCTCTATGTCCAACCTGCTTACAATCAAGCCATGTACTCTTCCACTCAGGGTTCACCAGTCGAGACTTGTCTTGGGTATTTGCCTGAGATCCCCTTAGACTTGTTGTATGGGAAAGATGTCAAGGAGAGAGATGTATCCCTCAAGTTCATTCAGATAATTTAGCAGGTCAACCAAGCATTCAAGGAGCAGATGAAGAGATATGTCATCCTAGATTGAAGATTGAGGACTTCACGCAGGAATGACATTGCTTATCTTCGAGTGTGCTTAAAGGGCATACCGCCAAGCAAGGCACGGTGGATCGATAAGAGAAGAGTGAAGGAGCAATTCCCTCACTTACCTATTGATTGATAAAGGATTTTGGTGGTCCAAAAGCTCTCAGTGAGAAGGCGTGATCTGAAAGGATCCAGGAAGGCCTAGGAATGACTCTGAGTTCTCAGAAGTATCTCATGAAGCTCATAATGGCCTCAACAAAAAGAAAAGGGAAAAAATAAATAAAAATCCTCAAAACTCAGCAAAATTGGCATCATTGTGAAGAGCGCGTCACAAGATTTCCAACAGAGTAAACGGTTCGTCAAACGGAGTCCAGATGAAGAAGTTATGGCTAGTCATGTCCATCAACAATTGAATGGACATGATGATGTCAACATGATGTATTGATGACATCATCATGCCACATGGCATCCCCACAGGATACCACATGTTAGGTGGATTCGGCATTTTCAGAGCACCAAGTCGAGCAATGGAAAGTTTCCATGTGGCAACACCCAAGGGCCACCACGTGGCTCAATCATAGCATGACACGCGGAAGGGTGATGTCAGTTCCACACGAGCCGTTGACTATGTATCGAGAAGCCAATAGGAAGGCCCCACATGGAACAATATGGAGGTGCCATGTGGCACCCATAGTTTTCCCAAGGAGGGCTAGTATCCAATGGTGGGAAAAAAATGACATGTCATCGAACCGACCAGCGCCGGATCCGACAGCTAGATAACAGTGTGTGTATATATATATGTGTGTGTGTGTGTGTGTGTGTGTGTGTGTTAGGATAGAACAGTCGGTGGAAGGTACGATCAATCCGATGGACCTTGCCCAAAATTCCAATTAAATCACAACCAAACACTAAAACAGGCGGGAGGGATTCGAACCCCGGACCTCCCGAGACCCTTCGCTTTAACAATTGCCGAATTTACAAACTGGCCTAGTGGCCCTATGTTGGTACATCCTCCGACAGAAAAATACTTAAAGTCACTTTTTGGCCAGCGCTCAGGAGAGGCGCACGACAGGGTACGTTTCAGCACGAAAAACAATGCACAAGAGTACAGACAATTATTGGAGGTTGCAGGCATGAAAATCGAGACAAGATTTTTTATGGGCCTGAGAATGCCAATGTCGGATTGAAGCGTGGAGACAATAATTTTTTGGTAATTCAATGCCACGAATTCAATGGTGTTGTCTATTTTTTGTTCTGAGCAAAGATTCTACAACTTATTTCCAGAATGAGGTATACTTATGTATTTTGCCAAATTCTTTTGTTGAGTTAATAAAAAGGCCTACCCATTTGAGAGCAGGCCCCAGAGACGTAGTTCACCAAGGACGAACTCCCTTATCAAGTTTTGTTTTCAGATTGATGCTCATGTCTCCTTCTTATTGAGTTTTAATTTTTTATGGTGCACTTTAATTTATGCTCATTTAATACAATTATTTAATAAGTCATAACGATGAAAAGATCTCAGATCAATCCAAAATTGAGAAAAAGAAGGGATTTGAAGAAGCTCCTTCTATAGAATAAAACACCTCAAAGGAAGAAGGAGGGGATGTGTACTTCTCTTCTTCAAGAACACATGCAGATCATGAGGCATGGTTGGTTGACTCAGGTACATCCTTTCATATAAATCCCCACAGGGAGTGGTTATGTGAATATGAAAGGTATGATGGAGGTAATGTTTTCCTAGGTGATGATTCGATAACCAGAATCATAGGACAAGGAAAAGTCAAGTTGAGGTCCATGGATGGAAGGATTAGAACACTACCTGGTGTTATTCACATCCCAGGTTTGGCCAAAAATTTGATTTCTGTAAGCAAAATGGACGATGCATGTGTAAAAACAATATTTGAAAAGGAAACCTATAGGGTGGTTTGAGGAGCAATGGTATTGTTGAAGGGAGTTCAGTTTGGAACTCTATATAAGCTGGAAGGAATCACTATTAGTGATGGGTGTAATAGTGCCAATGTTCTTAATATTGGATTTGAAGAAGAAAGAACTCCTATAGTCTCTGGAGAAAAGGTTATGTTGGGGCATCAAAGACCGAGGCATATCAGAGAGAAGGGTCTTCGACTACTACATGGTAAATGTATGGTTGAAGGTATGTCTAACTAATCTTTGGATTTTGATTTCTGTGAACATTGTGTATATGGGAAGAAGAATCAGGTAAGATTCCCCTCTGGTGCAACGAGGGCAGAAGGAATTTTATAGCGAGTTCACAGTGATGTGTTTGGACCTGTATCGATTCCATAATTTAGAAAATATGTGTACTATATCTCATTTATAGATGACTTCTCAAGGAATACTTGGATATATTTACTCGGGAAGAAATTTGAAGTCTTTGACATGTTTAAAGAGTTCAAGGCTCTTATTGAGAATCAAACAGAGAAAATAATTAAGGTGTTGATGACAAACAATGGCGAAGAGTTCTGCAGTTTTCTCGGTTTGGGTTTCCATGGGAAAAATATATGTGTAATGTTTGTATTTTCCACTGTATACTTTATGTTCTTTTATTGAAAATCTATTTGCAGTAAAATATTGTACGAGGTTAAAATCAAAATTTGGTTTCAGAGTTGTGTTGGCTTCAGGGGGAAGCCTTTGTGATCAAGGGTTTGGCTCGGAATTGTGATAAGCCTTGTTACAGTGGGAGATCTGTGGTATTGTTTTTTCAGGTGAAAAGAAATGGCAAGCAGTTCGAAAATGGAGATCGATAAGTTTAATGGGAAAAATTTTGAGTTGTGGAAGCTCAAGATGGAATATCTGTTGGTGGACAAAGATCAGTGGATCACGATGGATCCAAGTATTGCACCTACAGGAACTTCAGCGGATGACTGGAAAAATTTGGATCAAAAGGCGAAGAGCACAATCTGGTTGTGTCTCTTGTATTCAATATTACTGAATGTGTCAGAGGAAGCTACAACCAAATATTTACGGGATAAGTTGGGGAAGGTGTATCGGTCTAAGTCCCTAGTAAATAAAAATTTCCTAAGAATGAAGTTGTATAGCCTGAGGATGAGAGATGGAAACTCGGTGGCAGAGCATTCGAATGCCTTCAATACTATGGTAAGTCAGTTAGTATCTATTGAGATTAAAATTGCATATGAAGATAAGTGTATCAGTTTACTGTGCTCTTTACCAGACTCGTGGGATAGTCTGGTTGTGGCCATAGGTAGTAATACAATTTCCTTGAAGTTTGATGAAGTGGTCTCATCCTTGTTGTTGGAGGAGATGAGATGGAAGAACATGGAAGGACAGAGCATAGACACATTATTTGCAAGGGGACGCTCCCAGGAAAGAAATAGATCTAAGTCCTCAAGTGGGATATCTAAGTCCAAGGGTAGATCTAAATCTCCCAGAAATTTTGTAAAGTTCTGCTGGAGATGTGGAAAAGAAGGGCACCACAAGAAGCAGTGTACATCCAGAATTGAGAAAAAGAAGGGATCTGAAGAAGCTCCTTCTACAAAAAAAAATACCTGCAAGGAAGAAGGAGGGGATGTGTACTTGGATTCTTCAAGCACACATGCAAATCATGAGGCATGGTTGGTTGACTCAGGTGCATCATTTCATATGACTCCCCACAAGGAGTGGTTCTGTGAATATGAAAGGTATGATGGAGGTAATGTTTTCCTAGGTGATGATTCGACAACCAGAATCATAGGACGAGGAAAAGTCAAGTTGAGGATCATAGAAGGAAGGATTAGAACACTACCTGGTGTTCTACACATCCCAGGTTTGGTCATAAATTTGATTTATGTAAGCAAAATTGATGATGCAAGGCTAAAAACAATATTGAAAAGAAAACTTGCAGGATGGTTCAAGGGGTAATGGTGTTGTTGAAGGGGGTTCGATTTGGAACTATATATAAGCTGCAAGGAAGCACTATTAGTGATGGGTGTAATAGTTCCATTGTTCCTGATATTGGATTTGAAGAAGAGATCGTACAATCTATGGAGAAAAGGTTATGTTGTGGCTTCAAAGACTGGGGCATATCGGAGAGAAGAGTCTTCGACTACTACACGGTAAAGGTATGGTTTAAGGTATGTCTAACTGCTCTCTCGATTTTTATTTATGTGAACATTGTGTATATGGGAAGCATAATTGGGTAAGATTCCCCTCTGGTTAGTATCAAAGGATTATTCCCAAGTTGAGGGAATTAATTTTGGTGAGATGTTTTCTCATGTTCCCAAGTTAACTTCTATAAGATTTATTTTTTCTATTGTTGTTGCATTTGATTTTGAAGTCAAACTGATGGTTGTGAAGAAAACATTCCTACATGGGGATCTAGAAAAAAAATCTATATGAAGCAACCAGAAGGTTTTGTTCTGAAGGGAAAGCACGCGCTAGTTTACAAGCTGAAAAAGTCTTTGTATGGTTTAAACAACCACCAAGGATGTGGTATCAAAAATTCGATACTTGTATGTTGGGACTTGGCTTCACAAGAAGCAAAGATGACCACTATATGTATTTTAAATTAATTACTGATCATTTGATTTATTTGGTCTTGTAGGTGGATGACATGTTGTTGATAGGAAACAACAAGGAGATTATCCAGGATGTTGTTGCTTCAATATTCATTTTGAACATGTAAATTAAAAGAGACTGGAAAAGGAGGAAACTTTGGTTAAATCAGAGAAAATATTGCAGAGATTTAATATGCAAGAATGTAAACCGATCAAGGTCCCTATTCCTGTTGTTGTAAGGTTATATGCGGATTAGTGTCCCAAGACACGGGAAGAGGAGGAGGACATGTCTCATGTTCCATATGGGAGTGTAGTTGGTTGTTTGATGTATGCAATAGTATGTTATAGATGTGACATTACACAGGCAGTGGGAGTTTTAAGTAGGTATATGTCAATACCAGGGAAGGAGAATTGGACAAGAGTAAAAAGGGTTTTCAAGTATTTTCACGACACTGCTAGCTATGGATTGTGCTACCAAGGAAGATCAAGATTGGACAGAGTGTTCGACATACATGGCTTTGTGGATGCAGACTGGGCTGGAGATCTGGATCATGGGAGATCTACAAGCGTGTATGTGTTTAACCTGCTTGGAGGAGCAATCGGTTGGATGACCAAAAGACAGGCTGTAGTGGCACTTTCAACTACAAAAGCTAAATACATGACAACCACTCATGCAAGCAAGGAAGCAATATGGTTACAAAGATTATGTTCAGGTATTGGGTTGGTACAACAAGCTATAAGGATAGATTGTGACATTCATAGTGTAATTTTTCTGGCGAAGAACTCGACTTATCATTAAAAGACAAAGCATATCGATATTCAATATCACTTTGTGAGAGACATGGTTGAAGAAAAGAAAGTGTGATTGATGAAGGTGGACACTTTGAAGAATGTTGTAGATTCATTAACAAAATCTGTGAGCATTGTGAAGTTCTCTTGGTGTAGAGGATCCATGGGCATTGCTTCCCTAGATTGTTGACTATGTAAACATGTAATCCCTTGTATGCAAAGAAAACAACAAGTGGGAGAATGTTGGGTATGTGTTATATTCTTTACCTCGAGAAATGTGTCACATTTTTGCCTCGTTTTTCGTGTAGTCTTGATTTTTCATGTCCATTGTTGGGCGGTTTTTCAGCACAAGGTTTTTGCCAATGGTTTTGTATTTCTGGTTAAGGAATTAGGGTTGTTTACTAATCTAGATCATTGGGTTAGGGTTTTGGATGTCATCGCCTCCTATATGTATATTGTATTGTAAACAATGTATCACTATGAATGAGTATAGAATATGGTGGTTTTCTCGGTTTGGGTTTCCAGGGGAAAAATCTCTGTGTAATGTGTGTATTTTCCATTATACATTTTTTGTTCTTTTATTGAAAATATATTTGCATTAAAATATTGTATAAGGTTAAAATCAACAATATGTGATTACTTCGTTTCGTCGCGTAACTGTTGATATGTGCGTGCACAACTAACCCAAAACTTTAGGTGTGAGCAAAAACCCCAACACGATTATTTGGCTCATCCTTGAGCCAATGGCTTTGTTCATGGTGTGACTGAAGCAATGGACACTTTACTGAAGTGGACTAATAGGTATATCCGTGCAAGTCCCAAGTAAGAGAAAATCATTGAAATATGGCTATGGCAATAATCGTGCTTGAATTATGACCATATCATCAAACTAGGCTGTGGTTGCAACCCGATTTAAGTAAGAGCATCTCATCTGTCCAGGTTGTAGTTGCAGTTGAACACACTTCCTGGACTGAGTTGAGCAGTCGATGAGCTGAAAGATGGCTTTGGGATTCATTACCCTGGGCTTTCAAAACATTTGTTTCTAAACTTTTTTTGGAGGGGCAAATGGTAGATGGACTTTAGCATCCCCCAAAAAAATACGATCTCAAACCAGACCAATTCCTACAGTGAGAACTTGGCCTAGCTACTCAGGCACCTGCAAGAAGTTGGCCCAGAGTGAAGGCTCCATCGGCCCAAACCGTTGTCTTCCTCCTGTCTCATTGGCTAGGTGTATGAGAAGAAAGATGTGGACCTCAACAAACGGTGGAGGGGGAAACCCAAAAAATCAGGTCACCGACATCAACAAAGGTGATCATCCATTGCGACAAGCTTACCAACTCTCAATTGAGAGAGTCGCCATCCCATCGCAACTTTGAAGCATAGTTCAGGGAACTGTGTGGCAAGCGAATGCATGTTACCAGTGAATTATAGGTTGGGACCCCTTTCGAGTAGTTACACTCGAAATTTCAATCGAAATGAGAAGGAAATCGTAGGACTCTGGGTCGCCTGTGTAGTTTGAGAGTTGGATTTATCTATTCATTTGTTGGAAACATACATGACATTGGGACTTCTCGTTGGAACTAGAATGCTTGATTGAACTAGAATTATTGGTTGAATCATCAGGAATACTGCTCAATGGGCAACTGATGTGAACTTTATTTGCAGAGAAATGGAGGACCTATCTGACTATAGTGATGCATACAAGGTGTATTTATAGTTGGGAAGGCGATCGAAAATGCATGCCACGAAGTTGTCGATTTATGATCAGCGCTAATATTCGGGATACTTGTACTGATCCGTTGCAGATTCCAATGGTGTGATGTGTAATGAAATCGGGTTGTTGTAATGACGTTGAGCATTTTGGAATGTGTCGTCATAAATGTTTGCTTACCATGGCCATGTGTGATCTGGCTAAATCAGATTGCTTGACCTTTCACTGTGTCCAAGTGTCATGTAGCACATACCACTCCTGTGCGAGTCCCTTGTCCTACTCAGTACATCGTATGCTGCTCATCACTTCTCCCATTGGCTAAAATATGGGAAATCTACGGATCTATCAACCTATCCTATCCTCATTTGTGAATGGAATGAGTCTCGTTCTACTAATAAATGTGCAATTATTCATATCCTATACCCTCCTATCTACCTCTTATGCTACGCTAACTTATGCCTTATTTGAATCCTTCAAAGTGCATTCAACCTCTATGGGCCATAGTATACTTTCAACCATATTACATTGAAAATTCCCTTGAGTGGCTAGCCCTGTAGTGTGGCCAACTTTGTTGCCTTAGATTCATTGATGTAGACTAGGAGGAATGGGCCCAACCAACACATTTGCAACTTTCTGGGGTGTTGAAGAAACTTGTTGTCATATAGCAACACCAAAGAACCTAGTTGTAAAATTTTGTGTCAGATTTTATGGTCATGCCATGCTTTCTGTCTCTGCTTCTCGACCACTTAGATGAAACCTGCCATAAATTGGTCCTCTTCTAATTCCATAAGATCATTCGTTGTTGTTTTAGTGTATTTTCATTAGACATCTGAGTATCTATAATGTTGGACTCACGATTGTTGTTAGACCAAAACCCGCAGGCATTAATCTTTGCTACAATAGCCAGAGTTAGAATCCACAAGAGGGGGTTAACCCATGTTGCAAAAATCACAGGGAGCGTTGGATGCACATGCCAACAATCTCCCCACCAGCGTTACCCGAGTGAGTTTTTAACTCAAGACATGTTTCTCTGATACCATTTGTTGGATTCATGATTGTCGTTAGACCAAAACCCACATGCATTAATCTCTGCTACAATCACTAGAATTAGGATCCACGAGAGGGGGTTAACCCGTGTCACGAAACTCATGGGGAGCGCTGGACGCACATGCCAATACGTGCCCCACCGAAGTTTTGTATTACGCGTAGAAGATCAAAAAGATATCGCATGCAGGCCGAATCAGAATAAGGTCTTTGGGAATCTTCGGTAATCTTCCTGAATAATAAACAAAGACAACACGAGAGATTGTGGGAAAGATGAAGGATGATATGGTGAGTTCATTAGGATTATCACATTTCAAGGAGGCTACGAGAGCTTCATGTGGACAGAAGAAGCGTGTGGAACTAGCGATCACTAGAGAGAGGGGAGAAGAGAAGAAAGTGACAGAGCACCAAAGAAAAGAGGCAGAGGAAGGAAAAGAGAACAATCCAATTTTGGAGAAAAGAAGTCTATCTGAGTCTTGTAACAGTCGAGTTCGAGTTTTGTATGAGGTCTGTTTTGAGTTCTATAATAGTCTTGTATGCGTCTGGAACAAATCCCGATTAGAGTCTATAATGGAGTTAGTTCAGTAGTGTAGAGCATGAGAAGAGAGCACATGGCACAATGTAAAGCATTGGTTGTAGAATGAACCAAAGCGCAGAGCACTTTTCTATGTGTAATATGTATTTGTTCATGTATGCATCATAAAGATTAAATGAATATAATACAAATCCATTATTCTCTTTGTCATTCAATATGTGGTTTCTGAGTTAGATGAATGCATGTGTTAATGTTTTGTTATTAATATGGTATTGATAAACTGGAATGAATGAATGAACTCCCGAATGGTTTCCCTATATGCATTATCCCTTCACATATGACACAAGACCAGATGGTCTTTGTGATTCTCATGGCATCTCAGGTGAGACCTTCTTCGATCCTCGACGGAAGATTGATATGCCAACACCTTGGGGTTTTGTTGGTCAACTCTGAATGAACCTTAGGTCATCAACCCCCCAGTGTTAGGAAGGATTTGCAAAAGCGACTCAACAGTTGCACCGTTCGATTGGGGTTGGGATGATAATTTACATCGTGATGCATTCTTCATTTTGGTTGAGGAACTAATTACTCAATTGTTAGGGAGAGGTAGAATGTAAAAAAAGAGTACAAGATGAATATTTCCAGGGAAGTGATTATAAATCCCCAGGAAAGTTTCCCTTGAGAAGCTTGGTGGGTGAAGGGGAAGAATTTCTCCCCAAGGATAAGGAATGAAAAAGTCTGTAGGACACATACCCATCCATTAGTAGGTGGGTCTTCTCCATTGAGTGATGTTGAAATATAAAGAAGGATGAGCACGTGTGAGGGGAGGAATGAGTTCGAAGGGAGACAATGGAGATGAGGCCAATGGCCCAAGGAATTTTTTAATCTCACGTGAAACTCTTCACCTGTTTTTAATAAATGAAGACCTTAATTGTGTCAAATAGGTTTGCCTATAGTGAAAGCAAGAGTCTAATTTCATAAATGGGTGGGTTCCAAAATAATGCCATAATTATACAAGGAGTAGAATTCCCGACTAAATAGAATGATGGGATCTACTCTCATCTCCTCCTCTTTATTTATTCTAATACATTTAAAAAACACACCATTTGTTTTAGTCATTATGGAAGGAAGAGGCTTTTGGCCCTTATTTTAAATATAATTGATGTCTACCTCCATTGGATAAGTAAACAAGGATGAAATGGATTGTGATTTCTCTTTGAGCATGGTTGGATGATGGCTTGTATTTGAACACTCAATCCACAATACTGTCCTATCACCAATGAGGATCCTTTTCACGTCATGTAATCACTTCGATATATGAAAAATTGGTTGTTTCTAAGAGATCAACTGGCCATGTGCTAACCAAAGTTGGAATTTCCATTAGATGATGGAACCTGATACAATGTGATGGATCATCATCCTATAATGTTCCTGACTTGGATAGTCTAGGAAACACTGCTAATGTGTGTGTAGGATCAATGGCTTACAACATATAAATGATCATACAAATAATAACTGGGACAAAGGACTGCAAAGTTTGTATTATGATATCTTTGTGGATTACAAAATGGTCGAATGCGGCTGAATAAACCGACAATACTTGACTAGATCAACAGACAAAGGATATTATCCATAATACAAATAAGCAACTAAAAGATAATACCCAGAATATGGGAACACTACGTAATCAATGGATGTGTTAGGACTATGGCAGCTCTGACGGTAACTGTTGGAAGTCTGGAAAATTTTCCCTAGGAGCTGTACTTCTCGGAATGGCCTAGAAATTGTCCCAAATGATGTGCCCTGCTCTAGTCCTCGGTACTGGTAACTGTCTCCCCCTTCTGCTAGTGAGTTTGGACCCCGGATGGATCCCCATTGGGGAATGCGCCCCTCTTTCTCTGGCAAAATATGTCCTAGTGGTTCCACCGTCGGAATTGGACGAGATGTGTCTCAAAATGACTGCCTTGGTCTATTGGGAAATGGGTCGGAAGGGTTTCCATGAATATGGCCTGATGCTCGCTCTGGAACCCCAAATGTACCCGCCAAAAGTGTCACACATCCAAGTTTGGAAAATGCACCCTAGTTGATTCCTCCGTCGGAATCAAATGAGGAACCAGGAAAAAGATGCACCTTGCCTTCCTCTCAAATGGGTTGGGGGGGAATCTTGGAATTCTCCATGGATGGGATAAGTCAACTAAAAACCCTCTCAGAAGTTGCGCCCTCGCTCTAGATGAATGCGCCCTTGCTGCTGAACATTGTGTAACTGCTACTGAAGAATGATGGAAGCCCTGAATGATCTTCCCAGTGACTAGGGTGTGTCTCTCAACACCGAAATCAGCCAACTGGTGTCTTCCTCCTGGAATCCACTGAACTATCTGCATAATGATGAATTAGGTCGCTGGCCCTTCCTTTATAGCTTTCCAAAACCCTAAATCATGCTGAAACCCCAATTCACTGTTGACTTCCAAAACCCTAAATCACTGTTGAAACCCTAATTCACTATTGACTTCTATTTTTAGCTCATAATGACTTAAAAGCGCTTTTAACCCTTTTTAGCTCAATGCCACTTTCTGAATATAACACCTGTGACTGGAGTGACCTCTAGTAACCTTGTTTACCCCTCTTTGGCCCTGGCTATAGTCTAACGGGGTGGTTTACACCATTAAGCCTCCTCTCTAGAGCTCCTATTTGGAAAGGGACATTACAGTCCTCCCTTCCCGAAATTGCTTGTCCTCAAGCAATACCAGTCCAGGGTGCCGCAACACCTGCTCGCTCTCCCAAGTAGCGTCCTCTACTAGAAGCCCTCTCCATCTGATCAAACACTCTCTGATGACCCTGCTCCTCAGTTTTCACTCCCGAAACTCCAAAACCTCCTCTGGAACTAACTCCAACTGTCCCTCCTCATCCAACGGGGGAAGCTCCTCTGATGTGCTAATGAATTGTCCCATTGCCTTTTTTAGGCAAGACAAGTGGAACACGTTATGAATCTCTCTCCCCTCTGGAAGCTCTAGCTCGTAAGCAACCTTACCTACTCGGCGCATGATCTTGTAAGGACCATAAAATCTGGGCTTGAGCTTCTCAGCCCCACTCTTCTTCAAAGATGACTGTCTGTAGGGTTGGAGTCTCAAGAAAACCAAATCTCCAACCTCAAAGTTGCGCTCTATCCTGTGCCTATCAGCACTTATCTTCTGTCGGTTTTGCATCGTCTGCAGGTTCTCTTTCAAAAACTTGAGAATCTCTTGACTCTCTATGATCATCATTGGCCTTGGGACCCCTGCTCTCCCCGAAGATCAAGTCTACCAAAGTGGGAGCATCACATCTGTACAATGCTCAAAAGGGTGTCATACCAATGGACATGTGGAAGGTGGTGTTGTAGTAATGTTCTCCTAAATGTAACCACTTTACCCACGTTCTCTGTTGTCCTCCTACATAGTTCCTCAAATACCCTTCAACCGACTTGTTGACGATCTCGGTCTGCCCATTTGTCTGAGGGTGATAGCTGGTGCTAGGTGTCAACTTTTTCCCCACCAACTGAAACAACTCTGTCCAAAATGTCCCTATGAACCGGTTGTTACTATCACCGATGATGTTCTTCAGTAACCCATGAAGTATGAATACCTTCCTGAAGAAAAGCTCAGCTACCTGAACTGCGATGTACTATGTCGCCTATCCACATAGATTACATAGATACAGTCCTTACCCTGGACATTGGGTAGACCTGTGATGAAGTCCATAGATATACTCTCCCATTTTTGCTCTGGAATGGGGAGTGGTTGAAGTAGCGCTGCTGGAAGAGCATGCTCTGACTTGTTCTGCTAGCAAGTCACACACTCACTGACATGTCTCGTAATGTCCTGTTTGAGGCCATTCCATGAGAACCTCTCTCTGATCTGTCTATAGGTTTTGAAAAACCCCTGATGGCCTGCTAGAGGTGAATCATGAACTGCAGTGAGGATCTTCTTCTTGAGCCCTGAATCTGGCACCAAGTAGACTCTATCCTTTTAAAATATGACATCGTCAATGACCCTATACCGGTCATCCTGTATCTTCCCATCCATCACCTCACAAGCGAACTTGTTCTTGGAATATTTCACTAACAAGTGGGATTTCCAATCTGCTGAAATCTCCATCAAAGAACATGTCGCAGATCTCCTCGAAATTGCATCGACCATAATGTTCTTCTTCCCCTTGACATACTCTATGTCAAATTCGAATGCCTGTACCTTCGTCACCCATTTTTGTTGGTGCTCACTGAGGTCCTTCTGCTCAAGGAAATACTTCAAATTGTTGTGATCGATCTTGACCACGAATTTGCTTCACACCAAATATTGTCTGAACCTGGTCAAGGGATGCATGATTGCCAACATTTCCTTGTCATAAATGGAGTACAAACTCTCAGGGTGACTAAGCTTCCGACTCTCAAATACAATGGGGTGTCCTCCCTGCATCAAAACTGCACCGATCCCTTTGCCAGATGCGTCACACTCTAGTACAAATGGCAAGGTGAAGTTTGGTAGTGCCAACACTGGACAAGTGCCCATGACTTCCTTCATGTGATCAAAGGATTCCTGTGATTTCTCAGTCCATATGAAGGCCCCATGCTTGGTAAGATCTGTCAGCAGTGCTCCAAGCTGAGAAAAACCCCAAACGAACCGCCTATAATAGTTGCACAGCCCGAAGAAGCTCCCCAATTCTGTCACGTTCCTGGGCATCGGCCAATCCAAAATGGCCCTGGTCTTCTCTTGGTGCACCTGCACCTCTTGTGCATTGATGATGTGGCCTAAGTAAAGTAGCTCTGTCATACTGAACTCACACTTGGACTCTTTGGCATATAATGACTGTGCCTCCATGATGCTCAATACCTCATCCAGGTGCCTCATATGCTCTTGCCATGACCAACTATAGATCAAGATGTCATCAAAGAAAACCAAGATTGATTTCCTTGACCGATCCCTAAATATATGGTTCATGCAAGACTAGAATGTAGTGAGTGCATTGGTTAGCCCAAATGGCATAACCAAGAACTCGAAGTGTCCAAAATGACATCGAAATGTCGTCTTCTCTATGTCCTACTCTCGAATGCTGATATGATGATATCTAGAACGTAAATCAATTTTTGAGAAGAAAACTGCCCCATGCAGCTCATCCATGAACTCATCAATGCATGGGTTAGGGTACCGATTCTTGATGGTTTTCTTGTTCAAGGCTCGGTAATCAATGCACATCCTCATGGTGCCATCCTTCTTCAGAACTAAGACAACTGAAGAAGCAAATGGGTTGTTGTTCAGTCTGATGTGTCCCATTGCCAACAATTCCTTGATTGCCTTCTCTATCTCATCCTTGAACCTCCTAGGATGACGATAGGGGGGGTGATCATAGGTTTTCCCCCCTCCTCCAATTCAATGGTGTGCTCAAAACCCCTATCAAGTGGTCTCCCTGGTGGAATTGTGTCAAAGACCTGTTGATGTCATCCCAATAAATTCTTGATCTCTATATGGTATTGTTGTCGACCTTTTGAATCCTTTTGAGTAGTGATCAAGCATTCTGCGGCATATGCTACCTCCCCATGTCTGAATATCCTCTCCATCCTATTGGTTGAAACTGTCCTGGGTGCTCCTGTCAACATACCTCTTAGAACAACCTTCTTCCCATCCTGATCTATGAATCCCATTTCCAAGGTTTGGTAGTTGGTAGTGTTTTTTCCCAAGGTAATCATCCACTGAACTCCTAACACCACATCGGTGTCTGATAGGTCAACCACATAAAATGTGTCCCTCACTGTGTAGTTTCCTAACTTCATCTCTAAGTTTGGAACTCTGTCTAGAAACTCCATTGTGTGTCCATCTGCTACCACAACATCAAACCCCTCAAACTCCTCTGTCTGAAGTGCTCATCTCGATACTAGTGAAGCGTCAATGAAGTTGTGGGTGGGCCCCACCATCTATCATGGTGATTACCCGTTTCCCCTGAATAATCCCTCTGATACGGAGGGTATCATACCTAGGTACACCAGAAAGGGTCGCTATGACTCCTCCCTTTGCTGGTTTCCTCCTGTTAGCCTACTATGGTGGTTGTGGGACTACTAGAGGATGGGCTCCTGTCAGTGTCGGTGGTCTACGAGGAGGTTGCTCCTCTGTTGGTGCTGACTCCTCCTCTGAACTAGTGGATACACTATCTTGCTCCTCCTCTCACTGTTCACGTTGTCTGTAGGTACCTTAATATAATGAATCTCTCCCTTGCCCATGCACTTGTGGTCTAGGACCGAAGGATCTCTGCAACTGAAGCGAACTTTCTTCCTCATAAGCTCTCGCCTAGTCTCATCATCCAACTTCTCCTTTCCCTTCCATTCTCTCTGGAATGGCTTCCTGTCTCGATCCCTCTGGGGCACAAATGGTTTAGAGAAAGTTTTAGTCTTTGGCACTGAGTCTGCCAGATCTCGAGTGTGAAGGATGGCATCCTGCAAAGTGGGAGGCTTGTATGCCTTCACCCATCCTCTCAAAGGCTCTGTGAGTCCTTCTGTGAAAGCATGATCAGCTTGGGCTCTGATATATCTGTCACTGCCATGCCTACCCACTGAAACTCTATGATGAATGCCTCTGATGTGCCAATTTTTCCCAGCTGGGCTAGATCCCTGAAGTGTATCTCGGGATCCTTCCTGTCAAACATGTCCATAAGCCTATCTGTAAACTCTCTATAGGAGGTGATGTGATTGTGACCCAATGTCACTAGTCCATGATACCACCACTCGTGTGCCTCACCCTCCAAGTGTAAGGTCGTGAAATTGATGGCCTCTGTCTCAGTCATCTGGTTGAGCTTGTAATATGTGTCTAGCTTCTATACCCAAGCTCTGGAAGTGTATTTGGATGATTCGTCGAAAGAAGGGATGGTGAGTTTCCCAACTTTTCGGATGAAATCGAGCTTATGCCCCTGTTGTTGTTGTGGTCGTCCCCTCTGCGGCTCTCTGGGGAGGTTCCTGAGTCAGAGTCCATAGTACTCGACTAAAGTCATGTCCTGATGAAAGTCACAACCCAATGCTACATACTCCCTCCTATACTCTGCAATGTCATCTGCATGAGTGGGTGGCCTCTGTGCTATCGGTGGTGGTGCTGCTACCGAGGGTGCCCTTTGGAAACTGGGAAACAAGGGTCTGGGAATCCTACTCGCAGAGGTGTATGTGCGAGAGGGTGACTGGGGTCTACTGCCTGCTCCTGAGTTCCCCTTTGCTACATGTGGGACTTGTGTGTCCAAGGTGCCCACTCTAGCCAATCTATCAACCACCTGTGCCAAGGATTGAGACATGGTCCATTGACTAGCTAACATATTGTTGATAACCTGCATGAAAGTTGTCTCTGGATCTACGAGGGCCTTGCCACTACCCTCTGGTCGCTCGTATCTATCTCCTAGCATCCTCTCTGCCTCGTGCTCAGCCTCACGCTCTGCACTTCTCTCTGCTTCTCTATGTGCCTCTTCCTCTTCCTCTGAGCTAAGAGGAAAAGGGGGAAAATCGGGCCTATGCCTTCTTTCCTTATGCCTACTGTAAGTGACATATTCGTCACCTATGTGTTCAAACCCTCTGGGTCTTTTGCTGCACTCATTGTCTTTAGTCACGGGCTGGCAGGACTAAAGCTCTGATACCACTATAATGTTCTTGACTTGGCTAGTCTAGGAAACGCTGCTAATGTGTGTAGGATCAATGGTTTACAACATATAAATGATCATACAGATAATAAATGCGACAAAGGACTGCAAAGTTTGTATTATGATATCCTTGTGGATTACAAAATGGCCGAATGGGGATGAATAAACTAACAATACTTGACTAGATCAACATAAAAAGGATCTTAGCCGGAATACAAATAAGCAACTAAAAGATAATACCCGGAATATGGGAGCACTGCAGAATCAATGGATGCGCTAGGACTATGACAGCTCTGATGGTAACTGATGGAAGTTTGGAATGTTTGCCCTGGGAATTGTACTTCTCAGAATGGCCTGGAAATTATCCTAAATGATGCTTCCTGCTCTAGTCCTCAGTACTGGTGACTGTCGGACCCTTCTGCTGGTGAGTTTGGACCTCGGATGGATCCCCCTAGGGGAATGCGCCCCTCTTTCTTTGGAAAAATGTGTCCTAGTGGTTCCACCATCATAATCGGATGATATGTGTCTCAAAATGATTGCCTTGGTCTACTGGGAAATGGGTCGGAAGGGTTTCCCTGAATATGGCCTGATGCTCGCTCTGGAACCCCAAATGTACCTGCCAAAAGTGTCGCACGTCCAAGTCTGGAAAATGTACCCCAGTTGATTCCTCCATCATAAGCTGATGAGGAACTAGGCAAAAGATGCACCTTGCCTTCCTCTCAAATGGGTCGGAGGGAAATCTCATAATTCTCCCTGGATGGGATAAGTCGACTGAAAACCCTCTCAGAAGTTGCGTCGTCACTCTGGATGAATGCGCCCTTGCTGTTGAACACTATGTAACTACTGTTGAAGAATGATGGGAGACCTTAATGATCTTCCTGGTGACTAGGGTGTGTCTCTCAACACAGAAATCAGCCAATTGGTGTCTTCCTCTTGGAATCCACTGAACTATCTCTCCTGAGATGCACCTCTTCTCCTCAATGACAAGTCATAATCTGCATAATGATGAATTAGGTTGTTGACCCTTCCTTTATAGCTTTCCAAAACCCTAAATCATGTTGAAACCCTAATTCACTATTGACATCCAAAACCCTAAATCATTGTTGACTTCCAAAACCCTAAATCACTGTTGAAACCTTAATTCATTGTTGACTTCTATTTTTAGCTCATAATGACTTAAAAACACTTTTAACCCTTTTTAGCTCAATGTCACTTTCCGAATATGAAACCTGTGACTGGAGTGACCTCTAGTAACCTTGTTTACCCCTCTTTGGCCCTGGCTATAGTCTAATGGGGCGGTTTAGACCATTAAGCCTCCTCTCTGGAGCTCCTATTTGGAAAGGGACATTACACATCCACTAGTCCATTATAACATGGACATTGAATCAAGTTGAGTTGAAGTAGAAGATTATCTTTTATTTCTATTTCTTATTTAAATCCCTACATTGTACATTCCCTCGTTTCCTTCTCCTCCTCTTAGTGATGCTTACATTATGGTATGATATGGTCAATATGAGTGTGTTTAGAGTTCTCAATGTATTGTTTTCTTATGCGTCCATGTGTCTATGATTAGTATGTGTTTCCTCTATTTATTGTTTATAATGGGTTTGTCTTGTGTGACACTAAGAGGTGGAGATGGGAAACTATGGAAAGCGCTCCATCTGCTCCCCCATATCTCTTCATCTATGTAACTAACTTGTCAATCACTCCCCATCCATGTGTCTATTATTGCAATGCTTTCCCTCTCTCCATCCTCCAATGATGTTCTCTAATCAAAAGGCACGCACCCTCATTATCCAGACTGTCATCTTCTATTTTAATGCTTCACTTCCATTTCATGCATGTGTTTAGGATTTTGGGTATTTTCCTTGTGATTCCTCCATAAACTCTCAAAAAATCCTTCACTTCAACCCTTTTCTACCATGTATCCTCTGATTATTGTTCATTGTTTTAATTTTTCCTTCATTTATGTGCCATACATATATCCTATCTTTGTAAACCTTTTACTACTAGCACATTCTATTAGGTCCCAATCTACCAACTCAGTGATCTTCACTCAACGATCATTGACCTACAATTTATCTTGTGCCCATTCTCATCATCTCAACGATGTCTCTACTTTAATGCCATTCACCAGACCTTCTACATCTATCAGGCTCTATTTGGTCCATTGATACCCCATTGATCTGGATTATTTTCGGCACGAAATGAGAGCGGAGATATAATAAAGAAATGCACAGAGATATCGCGTATATCCAGTAATATAACATAAATATATCATAGATGCAACCATAAACACAG